>JBBCBC010000002.1:18412259-18714805 GCA_037126765.1 Stenogyne calaminthoides
CGTATTATTTATTGAGCAGTTATGCGGTAAATATATGTAACATTCGATGATATTTAAAGCATCGGTGATAAACAATTTATTTGATAAATAAGATCGAAATTGGTTTGATTATACAAAGTAAAAGCATACTTTTATATAATCCCAACAATCTCCCACTTATACTCAAAGTCTGCTTTTAAGTATACTACAACATGTCTCGTGTAGTTCCTAATACGCGACATATAATGTCACCTACACGAACCTAATAATGTCTCCCACTTATACTCAAAGCAGATTGGCTACGCACTTGACAACCATTCCTCCCACATGTCTCTTGAATGTTTCCAGAGGCAGACACTTTGTGAAAGGATACACTAGGTTATCCTCTAATGCGATCTTAGCCACCTCTTCATCTCCTCTCTTAACGATTTCTCGTCTAAGATTTCTTTCCTTCAGTGTGCTTGTTTGACTCGTGGACTCTTGGTTCCCTTGAATTTGCAACTGCCCCTAGCAAATATTGCTAGACAAATTCGGAACTCCATCCAAGTCCACTAAGAAGGTCTAGAGCCAAACTGGTTCCTTCACTGCTTCACAAGCCACTACTTACCCGGCTTCTATGGTTGAGTCAGTGATGCATTTCTGCTTCACACTCGTCCATTTCATGGCTACACTTCCCAAATGAAAGCACACTAACTGAGGCAGATAGTTTCTTCGAATCTATGTTTGATTGGAAATCCGAGTCCATGTAACCAATGGGGATTAGACTGTCTGACTGATAAACCAACATTCTATCCCGAGTTCTTTTCAGATACTTCAGAATGTTCTTAACTGCCGTCCAAACCTCTTTTTCCCAGATTACTTTGATATCTTGCCACCATGCAAACGGCAAAGCAGATATCCGGTCTCGTACAAAACATTGCATACATAAGGCTTCCGACAGCCGAAGCATAAGGAATGCCTTTCATGTTATCTATCTCTCTCTGTGTCTTAGGGCACATTTCCTTGGATAGATGGATTCCATGCCTGAGAGGTACGAAGCCTTTCTTGGAATCCTGCATGCTGGATCGCTTCAAGACAGTGTCTATATATGAAGCTTGGGATAAGCCTATCATCCTTTTCTTGAGATCTCGAGTGATCTTGATCCCAAGGATGTGCCCGGCTTCCCCTAAGTCCTTCATATCAAACTATTTTGATAGCCATGCCCTTACGTCTGATAACACCTTTACATCATTCCCGATGAGCAGAATGTCGTCTACATATAGTACTAAGAATACCAATGCAGCTCCGACACGCTTTTTGTACACACAACTTTCGAACTCGTTTTGATCAAACCCATAAGACTTTATTACATGATCAAAACATTGGTTCCAAGCTCTGGATGCTTGTTTGAGTCCGTAAATGGACTTCATGAGCTTACAAACTAGGTGTTCTTGGCCTTTTTCAATGAAGCCTTGGGGTTGTTGCATATAGATTTCTTCATCAAGACTTCCGTTAAGGAAAGCCGTCTTGACATTCATTTGCCAGATTTCAAAGTCGAGATGCCCAGCAATCGATAAGAGAATTCGGATGGACTTGAGCATTGCTACAGGTGAAAAGGTTTCATCATAGTCGATCCCTTCTTTCTGAGTATAACCTTTCGCCACAAGCCTTGCCTTGAAGGTTTCCACCTTCCCGTCCGGTCCTCTTTTTCTCTTGTATACCCACTTGCATCCAATGGGTTTGACCCCATTAAGTGGTTCGACTAGCTCCCACACTCTGTTATAATCCATAGAACCCATTTCGGCTTTCATTGCTGTTTGCCAAGAAACCGCATCATTGTCTTGGATTGCCTCGTCGTATGTCCATGGGTCTGATTAGTCTTGTCCGGGAATCAAGTCCGAGGACTCTCCTATCCCCATGAATCTCTCGGGCTGTCTCACAACCCTTCCACTATGACGAGGTTCCGGTTGTGTAAGTGTGTAGTTTGGTATGTCATCTTGTACAGTTGGCAATGAGGTTAGCCTCCTTAGCTCATTTAAGGTAATCTCCCTTCTGGGTCTTCTTTCGTTCATATAGCCTTCTTCCAAAAATCTAAAGTGGGTGCTCATTACCACCTTTTGATCTTCGGGACCATAGAACATACACCCTTTTGTTCCCTCGGTGTATCCTATAAACAACCTTAATTCTGATCGAGGATCCAATTTTTTCGGCTTCCTTGTCCAACACGTAGGTCGGACACCCCCAAATTCTCATGTGTCTCAAACTGGGCTTGCGCCCAATCCACAATTCTTTTGGAGTTTTGGGAACCGATTTGGATGGTACCAAGTTCAGAATGTAAGCCGCTGTTTCCAAGGCATGACCCTAGAACAACTTGGGAAGATCCGCATAACTCATCATTGATCTAACCATTTCTAAAAGAGTTCTGTTTCTTCGCTCTGCAATCCCGTTTTGTTGAGGGGTTCCGGGTGCAGTTAGCTGGGATATAATCCCTTCATCTGACAAGTAGTTCAAAAACTCATCGCTGAGGTACTCGCCTCCACGATCGGATCGTAGAGACTTGATACATTTTTCCCTATGATTCTCTGCTTGAGCCTTAAATTCTTTGAATTTCTCAAAGGTCTCAGATTTATGCTTCATAAGTAAAATATAGTTGTACCTTGAGTAGTCATCAATAAAAGTGACGAAATACTCACAACCTCCTCTTGCTTTGGTTGACATTGGACCACATACGTCTGTGTGAACGATTTCTAACACTTCTTGTGCTCTATTCCCCTTGGCTCTGAATGCCCTCTTGGTCATTTTACCCTCCAAACATGATTCGCAGGTAGGAATTGGTTGACTCCAGTGAACCGTCCAACCTTTGGATCCTCTTTGGATTAATATGTCCCAATCTTAGATGCCATAGAAGTGTTTTGTTCACGTCTGATGAACGTTTTCTTTTATCGGAAATAATTGATGTGTTATAGGATGCATTTCGTGAGTGGTGTGCACAGTTAATTGTATAGAGATTATTCGACAACGTTCCATGACAGATAAATTTATCATAGAGAGAAATGGTAACAACTTTATCAAAAGTAACTGAATATCCATCAAGGTAAAGTTTAGAAACCGAAATTAAATTCTTTCTAAAATTCGGAACATAAAGAACATCTCTTAAAATTAAAACTCTGTCTTCAAAAGACAGGTGCACTTCTCCCACTGCTTTAGCTGCCACTCTCGTAGCATCGCCCAGTGTGATGAGGATCTCACTCCCACTAAGTTGCCGGATCAGTTTGAACCCGTGAAGCAAACATGATTAGTGGATCCCGTATCAACTACCCACGAATGAGAAGTATACGCCGCTAAACAAGTTTCAACAATTAGTGCGTGAGAATTACCTTTCTTACCGGCCCTTTTGGGGTTGGAACAAGCAAACCTCCATTGTCCTCTTTCACCGCAGCTTAAGCACTTCCTCTTTGGATTTTCCTTGACACCACCAGCATTCGTCATCTTATCATTGCCCTTGGAAACAGTTGAGTTTGATTGCTTATGGCTTTTGGTCCTCTTATTTTCCTTGCCTTCCTTTAGCCTAGAAGATGAAGACGGACCACTTGCCGTCAAAGCTTGAGTTTGGTGCCCCATCAACATCTCTGTCGAGACCAAAGCTTGCAACAAATCAGCTAGCGAGGCCAAAATGCTCAAAAACTTTTTAGGCAGAGAGTGAAGTACCAAATTCATCTGAGTCTCCAGATTATAATCTGCACTCAGAACCTCAAGTTTGTTCAGATGGGCCATTAATTTTGAGGACGTAATCCCTTACGGGTTTGCCCTCCACCATTTTCAGCGACGACATCTCTCGCAAGGTGATCTGACGAGTCCCGCATTTTTGACTCGTCAGTTGGCTCATCTGATTTTGGTGTGTCAAGAATCCACTTGTGCTTTTGTGTAGTTAGGACAATTATAATTTTTCGTTTCCAATCAATATAGTTTCCATACTTATTCTATTGACTTTAAGTATAATAGCAGTGGATTGAAAGGTTACGCCATGCTGAACTGAAATAAATAATAATATGCATAAGCACAAATATATCACAAGGTTCGATCACATGTTTCATATTAAAATCTCAAAAAAATATGAACATGCATCAGCCAACATCTCAAAACAGTTTAAATAAGCCATGTGGGGTGGGTCATTATTTAAACACATTCAAGCATGTTACAAACAAGAACAGTTACAAACCTTTAATAACTAGATTAATAGTTGGCTCCCACTTGACCAATATAAATTGACAGGGACTTCGGGGAAGTATATGCATATCAATTTTATACCTAAGTAATAACCATGATTAAATACAGAATTATTATTTCGCTTTGAACGAGCCTCGTGGGGAGGGTCATCGTCGCCACTAGTAATAATCCACAATCATCCATCTGGAATTTATTCATGTGAAAGCTATCTTTTGACCGTCCCGTGGGGGGAATTTCTCCAAAAGAATTCACAAATAAATAAATCATGGAGGTGAAAATTAATTCAATTTTATTATCCATAAAATTGTCAATTAATTATTTAAGCATACTTAGTAATTTTCGAAAGTGAGATTTTTCAAAATATTTTCTCATGCATCGCAAATTTAAACACAATTTAAATAAGCATAAAATAATGCATAAACATCAAGACAAAAAATTAAACATATTGGGCACACATATCCAATTGTCACGGTTAATTTTTGTCATGTCTTGATCTCTAGAAATCGTCTTCTTTGCCTTCATCGTTCATCTCGAAAGGTTCACCACGTCTAGTGACGTCATCGACCACTCGCTTGGTCGAGTGCACATCTTGCACTCCGACCATGTCTATCGGTGCCCATGCACGACGTTCTCGCGCTAAGCGCCGCCAAGACGTCGCCCAAGAGTGATTGGCGCTTTCGGCAGGGTCATGGTCGTTGCTTGTGGATCTGTAGCGCCCGTGCTCACGCCCGCCTTTGCCTCGCCCCGTCGCCCGCGTCACCCTCGTGCGTTATCGTCCTCGCGACGCGTCGCCCGCGTCGCCCTCGGGCATAGCTCTGCCCATTTGCGCCTCCCGGCGCTTCTCCGCGCGAACCTCTTCTGGCGCTTCCGCCCGCGCCGACTGCCAGCGCCCGGCGCCTGGGTTGATCGGCGCTCGGCACGATGGCCTCGCCCTCGCCCGTCTTGGGCCGCCCGGCGTCCGCGTTGGCGTTAGCGTGCCTCGCCAGCGCGTTTCGCGCGATGCACGCTGTCTGCGCCCAGTTCTGGATCCCGTCTTTTAATTCTTCATCTCCGCTTCCATTTCCGATCCGGTTACAATTTATTTACAAAAATAAATAAACCTAGATCTAGACTAGTCTATTACATTGATCAAATCAAACAAATTCTAATCTACTCGTGGATTTTCTCAAGAGGCAAAACGACTTCCAACTAATCGAATTAAAAAATCACAATTTATATGTATGCATAAATAAACACATTAAATTCCATGACAATTGGATACCTGCAAAAAAGATCTAGCAATTCTACTATCCAATTTCAAATTTAATGAAAATGAATTAAATTACAATTTAAAATTCAGAGCCCGAAACCGAGGCTCTTATACCAGTAGTTGGGGAATTAATTACACGGATCTATTCGGGATGAATATTTAAATACAAATTTAATTCTAACAATTATTACTAACATGAATTAATCCTATAGTAATTCAAATAATAATTCAACAAAAAATCATGCATATAAACAGTTCACATAAATCCTACGCATGCGGAATTGCTACGGGTTTACGTGAACTAACCTCTTGGAGTGGCAATGGTCTCGTCGATAAAAACACACCAAAAAGCCTTCCCAAGTATTCCCTAGTCCTTGCTCGTCAATCCGGTGGAAGGAAGCTCGGGAACAATTAACAAAAGGGAAAATAAAAATTTGTTGCACCACCTTTGTGGATTTACTAATTTTTCCAGCACATGGAATTGTACTTGGGGGTGAAGAAATCATCCCCTATTTATAGATAGGTGGTGGCCGATTTTTGTCATGGAATAGGGAGGAAAAAATCTTTTATTGATCTCCAAGAAATCTTGAATATATCTCCTATATTCTTTTCTCCATAATTAAAATATTCCATAAAATCCCACCTTCTCTTGTTATGGTTATTTTCGAAAAAAATAAGGATAAAGATTCCAAGATTTGGATCTTCTTGAATTTATGAGATATACCTGTATTGCAAGAATACATATCTTCCATAATATCTTTTCAAGAAAATCAAGAAAATCTTTCTTTCCCTTATTCTTTCAAAATTTTCGAAAATTAACATATAAATAACCAAGTGGGAGATTTCTTGAATTTAATGAGATAATGTTGTATTTCAAGAATACATATCCTCATTCCATAACAAAATTCAAAGAAAATCTTTCTCCCCTTTTATTTATATTTTTCGAAATTAATGAGGAAAAATAGCAACAAAATTTATTTTATTTTTAAACGCCTTTTTCAGTTATTGAACTTTATGTGGGGCTACTTGAGGGGCCTTTAGGAAAATTAAGATTGGACCTTCCAATGGATCTTGAATTATCAATATTGAGCCACAATATTATTCAAGCCCATAAATATTAATTAATCCCACTACATAATTAATATTGCACTATCCATCTTAATCCATATTACAGTCAATATGGCTCCCTGTTATTATTTTCCGTGTTTAAGATTATCTAGCACATTAATTAATTCAAGCCACTGAAATAGTTTTCCATTAATTAATATCTTTTATCCTTGGTAAAGGAACGGTTCATCATTATTATCCATACTGGAAACTAGTTCCACTTGCAAGATTTGGTATGATAAAAGTTATGAACCTCCCAAGGGGGCAAATCGAACAAGCGTACTTGCACACGATTCTCCGTATTAAATCTTAGCAATCGCATGTGACCAATAATATTGCCCAAGATATAAAGTATTGAATCTCGTTGATTCTCTACCCGTAATAAGTCAAAGCAATAATTACTAACCACACGCGATCCTATTTAAGGGACGAAGATTAAGAAATAACGAACCATTGAGGTCTAATTCTTCCTAGTTCAGTTCTGAAGAATTTGTCCTCCTGTAGGTCCTCTTCAGTGCACTAAACATGCACTAGTGTAATCTCTTGGTCAAGACAAGTCAATCTGAGCCTTACACTTCAACCTTTCACGATGGATTGTTCATTTCCATCTAGGTCGTGAATGATGTACTTTTGGTTACAAGGAACTGTTAATCTAATCTTCTGTGATCTGGTATCACCAAATTAACTATAATGTAACACGTACTATTTATTGAAAAGTTATGCAGTAAATATATATAACATTCGATGATAGTTAAAGCATCAGTGATAAACAATTTATTTCAGTAAATAAGACCGAAATTCAGTTTGATTATACAAAGTAAAAGCATACTTTCCAGTATAATCCCAACATGTTCTACCAACTAAAGTTGACATTCTTCTTGTTCAGATCAACAACGTATGACTTGGTGAAACATCAGTTACCACCTGGTGTGAGCTGACCTGATCAGTTACAACTTATCAGTCTACCTGATGGAGTCTTCTAGTGCCAGTTGTCTTAGCTCAACTAGCAGACTCGACTGATGTAGATCTCTTCTGGTAGTCATCTGATCTTCAGGTCTTATGAATTTGTGTTTCATGACTTCACCTGATTATCCGACTTTATAAGATCGTCTGATCTTCTATCCTTCCCTTGCCTTCTGGCCTGTCGGACTTCAGCTGATCTTTTGTTCTTCTGATCTTTAGATCTGACCTATACATATTGAGGTTCCCCCTCAATATGTGACATATCTTATACATCAGTTGTTCTATATAATAATTATCAACTAGTCATCTTATAACTGGTAATAAAAACATCAGTCAGCTAACAGGTCTGACTGGTCCTATTACATGTGTTTTAGAACTTTCATCAAAACTCTAAATTTCCCAATAATTTCCCCATTTTTGATGAAACCAAAACACTTGAGAAACCAACACAGTTGATAAATATAAAACAATAAAGAACACATAATCAGAAGACAATGAGATTTTGTCTTAGGATCAGAAAAAGAATAAACTTTTCATTCATCAGATTTATCGATTACATATAACATCAGAAAAGTTTGGGTTTAAATTCAGCTGATCCTAAACAGTCTTCTGATCTTCAATCTCTTAGCTCATATCCCTCTAGAATTTCTCGTTGATCCTGAGGAATGTTGAATATCCGGTATAGCTTCCATTTGACATCATTGATCTGTTGAGGATCAGTTAATCGAGCTTTGTTCAGGATGTCAAAATAGAACCTTTGAAATGCCAGTCTGTCAAATGAGCCATCTGCCTTCTTCGAGTAGTCCATCACGTCATACTCTTGACGAGATATTCTCACATTGATTACTCTGGCCTCATTTTCCAGATATTTCAGAAAATCTGGGTGCTTGTTCTCCAACCAGTTGAGAAATTCTGCATCTGGTGATTCTTCTTGTGGCACTAGATCCAGAACAAAACCATCCAGAAGCCATTCACTTCTGATCTTATTCCATTCCTCGAACCTATCAGCATGTGCAACAGTTTTTGGAATGATTTCATCAACTCTTGCTAGCAATTGAGGTTCTGGTCCAGATTTTCCGGCTTTGCCTTTCTTCGCCCTCGATCTGTATTTCTTTTTCATATCTTCTGCCTCTGCCAATTTTTCGGCTCTTCTTTCTTTTTCACTAATTCGAGCTTCTTCAGCAATCTGCTCCTTAGACAGTTTCTCAGTCAGTTCCTTATCGGCCTGTATCTGGCTAGCTGTGTTTCTCGTGACTCTCTTAGTCTGAGTGGCTGGTACAGGTTCTGATGTCCCAGCACCCGCAGCTAACTTTCTTGCCTTTGACTTCTCCATCTTCTCATAAATTTCATTAGCAAACAGATCCAGATGGTCTAGTCTTTGGCCATAGGTTTCAACTGTCTGAATCAGTTCTTCTGTTGTTCTGATAAAGTCAGTTGGTTTCTCAATCTGTCCTTCCCCCTTTTTGGTTTGATCAAAAAGAGCATTGAGGTGGGAAGTCAGAGATCCAAAGCTAACTGATATGGCCTTGTTAAGATCTTCAACAGATAAACCTTGAGCTTGAGTAGATAGATTTTGAATCTTTGAGATCAGCTCAGTCTTGACAGATTCAACGGCAGTAGAGAGGGTAAGAATGAGTTTATCAAGTTTTTCTTCAGTCATTTCAAGCTTTTATGTGACCATTAGAAGAGAAACTTGTTGTTGATCAACATGGACTAGCTTGTCGTCAACTGTCTTCTTAAATTTAGCAGTCAGGTTGGTCACGGTTTGAGAGAACTGATCTTTGATTGCTTCAATCTAGGAAATAGCCAATTCCCGTTGATCCTTTATTTCGTTGAGGCCAATCTACCTCTGATCAGCTATTGTGTTGCTAAGTTCATTAGCCAACACTCCCTCAACTTCTTCTTTCAGAAGATCTTTAAAACACGATCTGATCTCCTGAAGTTGATCAGTGGTGATGTGTGTTGCAGGAATATTTTGCATCACCTGATCATTTCCAGTTGTTTGCGCCTCCTATGGCTGGTCATGAACTGCAGCACCAGTTCCACTATCATCGGCAACTCCCACATCCTTCATAGGATCATCTTCCTTAGGATCATCTTCCTTAGGAGTTTCTTCAGCAGTCTCCATTTCAACTTGTTCAATTATCCCCAGCTTTCTGTGGATCAGAGCTTTGATCGCTTCAAATAGATTATCGGTTAAATTTGGTGATCCTACTCGAAAGCATATTTCTTCATGTCGAAATCAAAATCTACGAATGCATCAGCACCTCCCATCTGTTCAATAATGATCATGAAATCTGAGAAGTTCTTCAAATAGAGATCTTTCCAGGTGAGGATCTCCATTACTTCCTCTCGAATAACAGGATGGGCTACCAACTCTGGATACAACTCATCAATTTCGCGTTCAATTCTCATTTCGACCATTTTCCGGTGATGGTCTTGGATGATCTGGACTCGTAAATCATCTGTTCGAATCGACGTGTTACGGTTGATGAGATGTAGAGGGTTCCGTGGTGTCCGAGTATTTGGATGTTGATTGATTGGTGAATCTACATAGGTTACGATGTAGCGACAAGGCGTCTGCGTTCGCCAAACGGTGATCTTCTTCGTTCATGAATCGGTGAACTTTCGGGTTCGCGAGCATGTGAAGGAGAAGGAGAGATATGCTCAGCAGCTAGAAGTCTGAGTGGTGAATCAACGCGAGATTGAGGTGAAGGAGATCATTCGTCCCTTGCTCTTCCCTCAGAATGTTCTGGCTAGCTCTCAACTTGGGAAGTCTTGCTCGTTTCGATTTTTCACCGATCTCTACTACGATCAAAGTTGATCGCACTCCTTCTTCATCGACTCGTCTTCGGAAAAAAGAGTCATGGTGGCCTATTTTACCTTCTTTGGCCTCTTCTCCGAGCCTTTACCCGGTTTCTCTTCTTCTTTTGAGGAGCATCCATTTGCGAGCGTAAATTGCCTTCCTTTTTTCCCTTTCTTAGACTTGGGGGGGTGGGCCGCATATCATCATCTGATGGCCCATAGATGGCAGTTGTGGTTGAGAGAAAGGCCTTGTAGGACTTCAGTCCGTTCTGATCCCATTCAGCATTGGGCATCTTGTCCTTCAGAATGACTGCAACCTTGTTGAGATTGTTGATTCTCTTCTTCAGATAGACTTGTCTTTGTTCATTGACTCCAAATTTTTCATGTTCTTGATTTCTCTTGTTCAGAAGATGTTTCATCAAAGACCACATGAGGTGTTTCTTCCACAACTAGGGTTCGCCTGTTGTAAACCCTGAAAACCTTGCTGGATGAGGAATATCCTAAGAATATACCCTCATCTGACTTGGCCTCAAAAGTCTTCAACTGACTCTTCCATTGTTGTGTATGAAACACTTGCACCCAAAAACATGGAAGTAAGAAACACGAGGTTTTCTGCCCTTCCACAGTTCATAGGGTGTTTTGTAGTGAGCCTTAGTCAGAGAGCATCATTACGAGTGTGGCATGCATAGATGATGGCTTCGCCGTAAAACGGCTTGGTGTTGCATGTTCAACTAACATAGTGCGAGCAGCTTCTTTGAGTGTTTTGTTTCTTCATTCTGCTACACCATTTTCTGTTGTGGTATTCTTGCAGATGATGTCTCATGTTGTATACCAAACTTAGTGCAAAAATCAGTAATAAAAGAGTTCAGAAATTATGTACCTTTATCTGATCTAATTTTCACTATACTGACACCCTTTTCGTTTTGTAGTTTCTTGAGCAAACTCGGTATCTTTGTTGTTGTCTCATTCTTCTTATACAAGAATACAACCTGTAAACTTGGAATAATCATCCACGATTACAGAGTATATTTTCGTCACGAGATCGATCGTGTAATCGGGTCCAAATAAGTCCATATGGAGCAGTTGCAATACTTTGTTGGATGCTGGTCCAGGGATTCCCTTGTATGAGGCTTTAACTTGTTTTCCCTTCTGACATGAGACACATGTCTGATCCTTAGAGAATACCTCATTCGGAAGTCCCTCAACCAAAGACATCCTTGCTATCCTGTTAAGAGTTTTAAAGTTCAGATGACACATTCTTTTGTGCCAGAGCCAACTGCTACTTTTGGAACTCTTAACAATCAGCATGCATTTATTGGACAAACTATTTCCAATCATTTTGTATAAATCGTGACCTTTCCTTGAACGGGTTGACAAGATCCATTTGAGTAGCTCGATTCTTGATAGTACATTGATCGATCGAGAACTCAACATTGAATCATTGTCGCAGAATTGTGAAAGTGATAAAAAAGTTATGCTTTAAACCTTCGACATACGAGACTCAAAGAACTCAGACATCATCATTCTCTAAGGTTCAGAATCCTCTGGTAAAACCAAAGTTATCATCACCAAAGAGTACATGTGGGCCTTCTTGTTCTGTGTAAGAGCTAAGGAGATGTTTGCTTCCAGTCATATGCCTTGAGCATCCACTATCGATGTACCAGATAGTTGCTTGTACACCTCCTTTGTTGGCCAAACCCACGCGAACCTGTAATCAAATCAGGCTTTAGGTACCCCTTTTGGATTGGGTCCTGAGGGGTTAGAGTTGGTTTTAGGGATCTATACAAGCGAGGGCACTTCTATTGTGTCGATAGATCAGAAGGCCTGATTTGTCTCCCATAAACATCTACATAATCATACTTTTCTTCATATGCATTCTGATCAGTATGATTATTTGTGCGAGCCTTGAGTGAATCAGAAGACTTTAGATTTTTCTTTGTTGTTTGTCTTCTTTTTAACCCATTGGGGGCTCAAAGCAGTTGACCCTAGGTTTCTGATTGTAAGGGTAGGTACGACTGCTACCATTAAAAGATTTTTTTTTTGCATAAATGGTCTTAGCAGTTTACCTTTAGCTTGCTTGTTAGGCGATTGACCACGATTAGGTTTGATTAGATTTCCCCTTCGACAAAGTTGTTTTTTCGATACCTAATTTGTCGATCGAGTTGAGGGTCTCTCTGAAGAACGGGTTCTTCTGTTGATTCCTCTACCGATGCTTAATCGATTAGGGTCCATTTTTGTTCCCTTTTCGATTGGGCACTTGCCTTTACTTGTTGTGAGTTTCTTTCCCTTATCGGATACATATTTTACTTTTTGTGTATCTATATCGAAAACTCGTTTGATTACACCTTTTTTGAAGTGAACTAGGCGGGGCTTTTTGAGGATGTAGAAGGGTTTTCATACCCAATTCCCTTCTTATTAGTTGTCGTTCAAAAATAGTTGTTCATATCTTGAGCGGTTTTCAAGATTTTGTGAAAACTGTGTATTTTCTTACGTAAACTATCCTCGGTTAATTTCGAGACTCTCATGTAGTCGGAAGAGTTCATCAAACTTGGCTTGTAGGATTTTAAAATCATCGACTTCTTTGTTTTATTGATAGCTAGTTGTTCCTTCTGCTTCTCCCCGATCGGAAGAATTAACTTTCGTAACTTTCGGTTCTTGATTTATCTTCGAGCGGCTTCAACTTATTTTTAGTTTTTGCTTTCTTGACAAAGATTTTCCTTAACAAAGTCGAGTATTTTCAATCCTTAGCTTATCGTTTTCGGCTTCCACTATCGTATAAGTGTTCTCTCTGTTAGAGAGATCATCAAGCAATTGCTCGAGAATAGAGCCGCAAGTCAATCTCTCCAAAGTGTGCTAATTATAGCTGATGTGGAAACTGAAAGAGCAGAAGGTTTAGAGGTTACCTCAGATTGGTCTTCCTCCTTAGCCATCAGACAGATTTCATCATCAGAAGAGAATATCAGATCATCGTAGTGATAGAAATCATCAGCATTGCTTATCAGATAAAAGTCCTCTACTGATGAGTAGCCAGAATCCTCTGAAGGCAGATAAGAATCATCAATTTCTGATGTATCAGCAACCATGGCTTTCCTGTCTCTATAGTGTTGCTATCTTTTGTTCCGCTTCTCTTCTCTTTCTTTTGGTGTCAGGTCTGGGCAATCTGTGCTATAATGACCTGGTTTCTCACAGTTGAAACACGCTCCACGGTCCACGAAACTTCTTCTGTCAGGTGAGTCATTCCGTCTGTAGAATCTGTCAGGTGACTTACCTGTCTGATTGTAACCAGAATTTCTTCTCTCAGATCTGTTGTCTCTTCTTTCATCAGACCGATCATCTCTTTTCTTATCTTCTCTGCGATCCTTTCTGTGATCATCTCTTCGGTCATCAGATCTGGTCCTTTCTGGAGATCTGTCAGCTGACCTCCTATCTCTTCCTTTGATGTTTTGATAATCCCTGTAAAATCTGCGATACTTACTAAGTTGGATGTTAGATTTTTCAAGTTTTTACGTTAGCAAAGTGTGCATTTGATTTGGCTTTATAATATTTCCAACCGGTTCGATAGACTTTGAGTCTTCGCCGGGTCGCTTTGAATCTGTTGATTTTGATGTGGTGTGGCTTGAAAGAAGTTTAACTCGTCTTCTTCTTCTTGCCCTTTTTCGATTAGATCGAACTCATGGGCTTTAAGACTCAGGATCAGGTTGATTGGCTTCATCTTGGCAATATCTTGACAATCCTTTATTACAATGACTTTCATATCCCACTTCTTAGTCAGAGATCTCAAGATCTTGTAATTGATGTCTTTATCTGACATTTCTCGTCCAAGTTCCCGTAACTTGTTGACTGACATGGTGATTCTTCCATCGAGCTCATTGATGGTTTCATTTGGTAGCATCTTATGTTTCTCGAATTTCACCAGTTCAGCTTGCAGTCTGCTATCTTTAATCAGATCATTTCCTTCACACATTTCAGCAAGCGTATCCCACATCTGTTTGGCTGTCTTGAGATACTTTATCTTTTCTCTGGTTATCTTGTCCATGGTCTTCATGATTATGTGCCTAGCTATCGTATCCAGAGTGTACAGCTTTCTCTCTTCAGCATCCATAAGGGCAGGACTCTTTCTGACAAGACTTCCAACTGCAAAATCTGGATCACCTCTAATAGCTGGGTTGTCAAGATAGATGATAATGGGTCCTCGTTCAAGAACTTCCATCATCCTGCTGCTTATTGATCCCAGATGGTTGCTCATGTATATCGTCCAGTCTGCATACTCATCAATGGAAAATTTAGGCAAATCATGATACATACCCGAAGTATTATCCATGCTGATCGTGAGTTTGAAAATAAATGAGATTTGAAAAAGGTTTTTCAAGATCAGTTCAAGTGACCACAAAGGTTCTTCCTCAAGAACCGATGATATTCAAAGTCAGTAGTCCGTAGAACCACTGCTCTGATACCACTTGTAGGTCTTGAACGGGTTTCGTGAGGGCAGAAGTCTAGAGGGGAGGGGTGAATAGACTTCTGAAAACTTTTTCGTGCAGATCAGGTGTGATTGCAGTTTGCCTGATCAGAGTGCAAGTGAATCAGTTTGGACTGATATCCAACTTACTGATCGCCTGAGGGCAAATCAGTTCGGTATCTATCAGTTTAACTGATTGTGCGGAAGCTTTATACCCGTGTGAAAACCCAGTTTATAACAAATCAGATTCCTAAGTTGTTTTCAATCAGATGACTATGGAGTCAATCTGATCAGATCAGTAGCTTGGTGCTAGCTGATTCTAACTCAGAATATGTATGCAGATTTAATCAAGTTGTGTGCAATAGTGTGAAGCAGTTAATTAAACAGGTAAATGCACACAAGATTTATAGTGGTTCGGATAACCAGTCCTACGTCCATTCTTCCCTATCACAGGGGGCACCAACTTAATCGACTTAACCAACTGGAATTAGATTATTGTGTTAGTCCAACACATTACACCAACAGATATTTATAGAGCTCTCACTCAACCGATCCCTGAAATCAGAACTAGAAACCCTAGTCTGAAATCTTGCTAAACAAACTTAACCTAACTTTGGGTTTTGGGTAAGATTTGTTGTTTGTTCCAACTTTGAAATCTTTCCTAGTATTTAAGTAGCCTAACAGCTAGAGGATAAGATTTCTGTGCTAAGAACTATGGGATGAACACTTAGAAAAATAATCTTCAAGGTTGTGTTCTTCGTGCGGAAATTTGGCTATAGTATGAGCTTCTTGATAATTTCCGTGTCTTCACTCTGAAGAGTAATCCCATATTTATAGACCTCGAAATCAAAGAGTCGTTGGAGAGCAATTTGAATCTCCGGCTATATTTGGTAGAAATGTAGGATTTGATGTGACGTGCTTCTAGGTACGACATGGCCCAAACGTGTATGTCGTTTTTTATAGCCGTTTGGCCAAGCAGCACCAAATCCCATATTGTCGGCTCCGTTCATACGTGTCTTGTTCTTATTGGTTAACAAAAGCACTTTTCAGTGTTTGTTCTACTAACTAAAGTTGACATTCTTCTTGTTCAGATCAACAACGTATGACTTGGTGAAACATCGGTTTACCACGGTGTGTGTGACCGATCGATAACCCGATCGGGTCTACCGATAAGGTCTTCTAGTTCCAGTTGTCTTAGCTCAACTAGCAGACTCGACTGATGTAGGTCTTCTGGTCTGATCTTCTGGTAGTCATCTGATCTTCAGGTCTTCTGAATTTGTGTTTCATGACTTCACCTGATTATCTGACTTTATAAGATCGTCTGATCTTCTGTCCTTCTCTTGCCTTCTGGCCTGTCGGATTTCAGTTGATCTTTTGTTCTTCTGATCTTTAGATCTGACATATACATATTGAGGTTCCCCCTCAATATGTGACATATCTTATACATCAGTTGTTCTATATAATAATTATCAACTGGTCATCTTATAACTGGTAATAAAAACATAAGTCAGCTAACAGGTCTGACTGGTCCTATTACATGTGTTTTAGAACTTTCATCAAAACTCTAAATTTCCCAACATAAGACATGAATGATAGTTGAACGATTTCTTGGGCTTGTACATGTTGGTGATACGACTGCTTTGTAACTTAAAAGTGCAATAATTTCTTTGCTTATGCATGGAGCATTCATTGAGTCCATTTAAGATTCGAGGTTAAGGGTATGATGGGGCTAGCAACATGAAAGGTGAGATAAATGGGCTTAAGACTTTGATTATGAAGGATACTCCATGTGCTTACTATGTTCATTGTTTTGCTCATCAACTTTAATTAACATTGGTTGTCGTTTCTAGAAAAAACAATGATTATAGTTGGCTTTTTGAAACACTTACAAACTTGTTGAATGTGGTTGGAGTTTCTTGTAAGCGAAGAGAAATGATTCGAGTAAGTCAAGCTCAAAAAGTTGCTCAAGCCTTGGAAGTTGGTGAACTTGAGAGTGGATCGGGTTTGAATCAAGAGTTAGGTTTGAAAAGGCCAGGCGATACTCGTTGGGGATCTCATTACAAGACTATTTTAAATGTTATCCACATGTTTCCAACTATAGTTGAGGTACTTGTGATGATTGGGAAGAAGGCTTTCTATTCGGAAGACCGGGTTAAAGCTCAAGCCATTTTGTACTCATTTGAGTCATTTGATTTTGTATTTATGGCGCACTTGATGACGACTATTTTTTGGTACACCAATGATTTGTGTCTTGCATTGCAAAGAAGAGATCAAAATATTGTTAATGTCATGTCTCTTGTTTCATCACTAAACATTTGTTGCAAAAAACAAGGGATAGCGGATGGGAAAATCTCTTGAATAAGGTCATTGTTTTTTGCACTAAATGTAATGCCCCGAAATCCAGAATGTCGGTCCTTGCGACTTCGACACTCTAAACTCGGGTCAACACTTAGAGACCATAAAATCTGAGATTAAAAATTTCTTTTTAAAATGTGACGACAAACATATTAATAACATTTTGCAACAGAAAAATCTTAAACATTTCAAACATCAATTTATACATAAACATGAGGGCTTTAAATTGAGTTCACTGTAGCTCCAGACCCTCACGATCAAAACCTGAAGCATCAAACTATTGGGGTGTGAGACAAAAATCTCAATGGACAACTCTGTAGAATTTTAGACTATCGGGAAGTACACAACAATATGAATATTCTGATAATACTTTGAAAATTATTATGATATAATTATGTCGCTAATACCTAGCATGATATAGAAATAGACTCATTACTCTTATATTGAAATTTTAACATACATTCATAAATCAAAGGCTCATTAACTGTTACTTATGTGTCCCACAGGTTTTTCAATCATGAGTCTTGTGACCCAAAGACTCATCATTCTTTGATGTTGTGACTCGGAGGTTCACTGATCCATATTCCTTAATCTTGTGACCCGGAGGTTTATCATTCTTTGATCTTATGACCTGGAGGTTCACCATGTGACCCGAAGGTTCACTGATCCATATTCTTTAATCTTGTGACCCGAAGGTGCACCATGTGACCTGAAGGTTCACTGATTATTATTCTTGCGACTCAAAAGTCATTCTTTGATCTTGTGACCCGAAGGTTCACTGATTCTTG
Source organism: Stenogyne calaminthoides (assembly GCA_037126765.1). Taxonomy (NCBI): domain Eukaryota; kingdom Viridiplantae; phylum Streptophyta; class Magnoliopsida; order Lamiales; family Lamiaceae; genus Stenogyne; species Stenogyne calaminthoides. The sequence continues at coordinate 18,430,168 of JBBCBC010000002.1, forward strand.
TTCTTAAATCTTGTGACCCGAAGGTTCACCATGTGACCCAAAGGTTCACTGATTTATTATTCTTTTGTCACACAACTTATAAATAGGTGTGGTGACTTATGCCTGTGTTGACTAAATAAGTTTTAGAGTTGATTACATACATTCGAATTGGTTATGTACCTCTTTGACTTGATAGCACGCCGGTCTAATTGATGATTTAGATCCGAAGATCCAAAATAATCGTAAATCGCTAGTTGATATAATAAAGAAACATGATCTAAGGGCAACTATCAATGTACATCAAAATAAATGTATTTTCAACAATATAACACTCGAACCACTTACAGATATGTGTTACCCACCTTTTAACTTTTATGAAAAGTTACAAACTTCTTGAAGAGTCTTGAAAACTTTTATAGTGACAGGGGCGTCCGAGCTGTGATTTGCGTCGCACTTCACCTAGTACAATGTTTTCATGTTTTTACATTAATTAATCTTGATTAATATAAATTATTCACAAGTTTAACGAGGACGTTAAACTTTGTTCTTAATAAGCTAGATATTTACTATGTTAAATATTTTGTTATCACTTGGTATTTATTACAAGATATTTATTTATGTATTATCGTTTAATTACTCGGAAAAAAAAATAAGTTATTTAATTACGTATATTTATACAACACGATTTATGTACGTTGTAAGACTACTATTTGGTAGTCCAATTTTATTTAGATGCGATTGGATTGTCGCCGTCGAATTTCATTATTTATTTCAATATTAATCTTGTTTGATAAAACCTTAATTTGCTAAAAGTTTCAATATACCTTCTTTAAATAATAACTAAATCTTATATTTTATTCATCATAATCAAATCTTAATTTGTTCTTTCTTTAAAGTCTTTAGGAGTTCTTACGACTCAGAATGTTTGTCCGTCATCTGAAAATCAAATTCTTGAGAACTTAAAGCGCACATAATCAAATAATTTATTTAATTATTTTTTAATCTGGGAATTTTGGTTCGAGGTGTTACACTAAATGTGATATTGTTGTTCCTGACATGGATGCTTGTTATATGTCCCGAGAAAGATCAAGACTTTTTGATAAACAAGAGACGAACCTTCAGCATTTACGAGTTAATATGTTTTAGGTGACACACATTTTTTTTCCATTTTTTTTTATAACAATACTTATTACGCTCAATGAAAAGTTTGATGAGGTTAATATGGAGTTGCTTAAATGCATGGCTTTCTTAAGTTCTCAATGAGGATTTTCTTCTTATGACAAAGAGAAACTACTTAAACTTGTCACATTTTATCCATCTGAATTTTCAGGTATTGATTTGATGACTTTTAATTTCATACTTGATATATTTATTTAAGACATGCATTTAGATTTTAGGTTTGAGATTTGAATTTCCATGCATTGATTTGATGGCTCTTGAGGGCCAATTTGTTGTATTTATTGATGATATACAAAGAGATGATAAATTTAGGGATTTGCATGATCTTGGTGCCCTTTCAATGATGTTTGTTGAAACAAAGTAGCATGAGACTTATCCGGCAATTTATTTGTTGATCAAGTTGGTGTTGCTTCTCCCAGTTGCCACTGCGGGTGTAGAAAGAGTGTTTTCGGGAATGACCTATGTCAAATGTAGATTGCGTAATCGCATGGGTGATCAATTATTAAATAATTATTTGGTAACTTTCATTGAGAAAGACATGTTCCTAGAAATTCCCGATGATGATGTGATAGATTGCTTTCAAAAAATGAAGACTCGTCGGGCTTAATTGTAATTCGTAGTTACAACTTTTTTGAACTCTAAGAAATATCATCGCTCAGTTGTAATTTGTAGTTGCAATTTTTTTGAACTCTGAGAAATATCATCGCTCAGTTGTAATTTGTAGTTGCAACTTTTTTGAACTCTAAGAAATATCATCTTTATATGCAGATTTAATCTTATATGCATTTTACATATAGAATAATGCATTTGTACAAATATTTTCAAAATATCTATGGATCGCATCCTCATTTGTAAAATTCTAGGTCCGCCACTGTCGGGGCGTTACAGAAAGTTGTAGGTGCTTTATAAATTTATAGATTATATGATTGTACGGTCATTTTTATTGAGTAGAATTTGTCTTACAAATTATAGATGATAATGACATAATTTGCTTCCAAAAAATGAAGGTTCGTACCAGTTGTAATTTCTAATTGTTATTTTAATTGAACTCGATGTAACATCTTATTTATTGGAACGTATAATTTAATTGTGTACATTTAAAATATAATATATATAATTTTATTTTATTTTGAGTAAGTCTTCGATTAAATTTGTTCTTAGTGCGAAATTTATACCATTACACTTATAAATTAATATAACTATACTTATCAACTGATATTATTACATCTATAAACTAAGACCATATTATTAAATATTATTGATATTAATTTATAAGAGTATTAATATCAATTTTATACTATGAACAAATTTCACATGAGAATTTGTTTATAATATTTAAAATTGTTAACCGTACCCTCAATTTTAAAATTCTGAGTCCACCATTGGTCCCCAAAAAAGATTTGTATGCTAGCTATATACCAACTCCCCAAGCCACTCAAACATACAATGTTCATGTATATATATATATATATATATATGATCTGATTACATGTATGAAATCAAAATTAATGGACCAAAGATCATCCAGAAAACAAAGGGGGGGAGGGGAAGGATATATATATATATATATATATATATATATATATATATATATATATACACACACACACACACGGAGACTTACTGATAGATAAGTTTCAGGATTGCAATTTACTAATAGGTACAAAATAATTGCACATACACAATTTTTACTGCATATGCAATCTATTTTGTACCTATTAACAAGTTGATCCAAAATTTTATACGTATTAGTAATTCTCCATATATATATATATATAGGTGGACAAAAATGATTACTTTCACCTACTTAATTCTCTGTCGTTTGAAGCATGACAGATGAATTTTAGGTTATATATGATGGCTATATTAATTGGTGAATCTTGTCTATCTATCTATATCTATTGCAATTTGCAAGAGAGAGTAATTATGTGCATTGGGTACTGCTGGATCCAATTGTGGTTCCGCTGTCGTTGCTTGACATGACCATCATTCTAAACTTCATAATGTCAGCGTTATACGCTCTCGTGTCGTAGGGGTTACTCTCTCCTCCTCCTGCTTTCGTCCCGTCGTTCAAATCATCTAATCATAAATTTCCATCCAAACCACCTACGATCTGACGGGCCTCTTCTAGCAGCCGCACACCATATCACACGATATAATTCTTTAGATTGATTTAAAAAATATATATATATATTCCCTCCATCCTGAATTAACTTATATCGTTTGTCCCGCACACAAAATAAGAAAGTGGAGTAATGAGTAGAATTGTGAGAGATAATTTTATAAACTTTTATGTATTAAGTCAATAAATTGATTGGAGTGTGAGTATGTATGAGTTCAAAAATAATAATATTTTGTGTAATATTATGGATATTATGATGATGAAATTTATTGAGGACTTTCTATGTTTAGACGATGCAAGTTATTTTGGGACGTCCAAATAAAAAAAATGTGCAAATTATTATGGGACAAGGGGGTAATATTATATTAAATGTAATGGATTTACACTTCCTTCTAATTAACTATAAAAAAAAATATGAGATGGTGCGAGACCTAGTTAGGACATGTTTTCAGCTACTCAAATTTTAGAAGTATTTTTCTTTAAAAAAAAATTGGGTCACACCAACTCAAAATAAAAAAAGGACTCGCATATATGAATTGTACGATCTCACCAACTATAAGCAAAAGTACATGCTTTACGCATATAGACGAGTACTCAAGTTAAGCTACATGGAATGAGTATTACGTGCATCCAGATGCATCGTGCACTCATAGTGCATTTTAGAATCATGCAACTTGTTATAATGAAATATGCAATTTGTTTACATTGAACCGTGCAATTATTAACATAGAAAATTAATTGCACGTTTCAGTATTATAAACAAATTGCATCTTTCAATATAACAACTTGTACAATTTTAAAATGCACTATGAATACATAGTGCACGTGGATGCATACAAGACTTAGCCAAGATACATTATATGCTCTCCACCATTGATGTGTTAATGGGACTTGACTTAGAAAGTTATTGAAAAAATCAATGGAACAAGTAAATTTTATTTCTACCATATATGCCTATATACAATTAATGAATCATTATAAATTTCAAGTAAAAAAATGGAGTATTTCGTAGAGGAGAATGAGGGAGTGATGATGAATAAGAAAAGAATCAAAGTTGTGTTTGGTGCAAGTAATCATCCAACCACAGAAATTATTCTACACTTGAGAATTAGAGCATAGTTGACGAAAATTTTCTGTTTTGAACCAATTATCATTGCATTCGGCCTTTTAAACCTACCAAGCACCTATTAATTGATTATTTAATAATACATATTGAATCTGATCGTATATATTATTAAATTGGACTATATGTTAATTAGGACACCCGGAAAAAATATCTCATAAACACATAGGAGCTAGGATATATATATTTTCCAGAACTCTTATGTGAAATTTGTTCATTTTATAAAATTTATACTTATAACATTTAATGTTATGATATCAATTTATAAAAGTAATAGTATTAATTAATAAGTATTATATTATTAATTGATAAGTGTAATGATATAAATTTTATATAATGAACAAGTTTCACCTAAGACCTAGTCATATAACTTAACTCAAGACTAAGGCCGATTAAGACAATTTATGTACAAATTGCTAATCTTTATTTTAGTAGCTAGCTAAATTTCACTTTCTCAAGTCCTTTCCTCCAAGATCTATGTATATGAAATACCCAATACGGTGATGACTCAACTCAACTCAAGTATACACCAAGGCAAACTCTTTATGATACTTTTTTTTTTAATTATATACCCTGTTTCACTTAACAATATTACTTGATTTCACTAAATAGTATTATATGTTTCACTAAACAGTATAAATTGTTTTCAATGAACAATACCCTATGTTTGCACTAATTAAACATTATTATGTGGTCGGTATTAGTGATCTCATTAAATAATTTACTTGTTTAACCATATTAATTGCAACAGTTCGTACTATATATGAATAAGTTTTATAGGAGACTTTTAACACTAAAAAAAGAGAGCAATAATGATTACCCAAAAGTTCCCATGACTCGTGTGGAGACATGAGTGTGATTATCTGTAGTGAGCTTAGCTAATCCAAAATCAGCCACCTGCATATATATAGGGACGGATTCTAATCAAAACACTTTCTCAACATAGTAAATATAATTAAAATCTTGTTAGTTCAATGTAAATCTCAACCTAACTCATGATATGTTTTTCTGAAAAATATTAATAACAAAAATGAGAGGACAAATAATTAATAACAAAAATGAGAGGACAAGCAGTTAGGATTTCTTGTTACACTTTGTTAGTAAATGAATGAAAATTTGTACTGTCTAGCATTATTATCATCTTTATGCCATAGGGAAAAATGTTTTTTTTTTCTTAAACAGTAATTTAGGGAATTGTGTTTTAAGAACAATAATTTAAAGAACTTGGAAATGTAGGATAATATATTTTTAAATTAAATATGTAAATATAGGATAATATATTTTAAAATTTGTAGATGTAGGACAATCGAGCCCCAATAAGCTCAAATTGGGTTAAAATATCACATGAGATTTGAACTTATATATTCGAGCTGGATTGTCCTATATTTCATATTTTAAAATAAATTGTCATATATTTACAAATTTTAAAACATATTGTCCTATATTTACAAGTGCGTAAAATTATTGTCCTTAAAACACCACCCCTAACTTATTGCCCTAAAAAAAATTATTCCCCATATATGGTTGGATAATTTTGTTAAAAAGAATTGATGAATACGTACCATGGCTTCAAAGTTGAAGTCGATGAGAATGTTTGCCGCTTTGATGTCACGATGGATGATTCTGGGTTGGCCTGAAGATCACACGATATAACATTAATAATATTTAAATATTTGGGTGGGGGGAATTAAATTATTTATATCCTTAATTAATTTTCATACAATCTTCATGTAAATAAGCAAGCCCCTTAGCTGATCCCACTGCAATACGACGCCTAGATGCCCAATCCATGACTGCGTCTTTTCCTGATTGTTCCCAAAATTAATCATGAAAGTTAGTACTAAATTGATGTTAACAAATTTTATGTTGAAATTAAACCATAAAAATCTAAATTTTAAATAATTAAAGGATAAATTGTAAATGAAACCACGACTTTTAACATTTCTGGTTATTTTATCTTGACTTTTTAATTATTTTAGTAATATAACCACATATATATTTGTATTATGTTTTTCAATTCCATGAACACCTATTTTTGGCATTTTTATGCTTGTAATTATTATGACTTCAATTTGTCATGTCAGCAAAGAGTCGATAGGTATACTATTACACACAAAAACATATGTAACTATCTCCTAGAATATAACTGGCGTTGTACATGCTACCCTGCTGGACAATATATAACATTAAAGTAAGGTGTTTAACCACCTGTTGTATTGTATTGTACCACCTATTGTACTGTGTTGTACATGTTATGGTGCAAGATTGCAATGAGATGTTATACCACTTACTGCAGTGTATTGTATAGTGGGGTATTGTATTACCTGTAATTTGTTATATTGTATTGTATTGTATACTACAACAGGTGGTGCAATATCCCACTGTACAACACATTACAATAGGTGGAACAACACCCTACTGCAGTGTTGTGCACTGCCCAACAGGATAGTCAAGAAAAAATCAATATAACTCATACATCAGATAAAAAATCATTTAACTATGAATAAATACTTTGAAAGTAAAAAGTGATACATATACTTAAATCACAAAAAATGATTGTGCGTACCATTTTGAAAAGTATCATTCTATACTTTTAAAAGGTTTTTCATGCTACACTGTTGGACACTACTCAGTAATGCACTAACATATTGTACTAAATACATTGATGTATTATATGTACAATATATTAAGCATGTGATATAACATAATAAAGCACTAAGTACTTTAAATTATATACTTTTAACTTTTTTAATTGCAAGAAAATAGATGTCATGAGATAATCTCATACACCACTGGTAAATTTTAATACTAGTTCCACGTGAATTTTTTGCAAACACCTTTATTATCTATATTTGAAAATGATTTATTTTTTTTCTAATTCTGGTCCAAACAATTAACTATTTGATAGAACCGTCACTTGACCATAATTTTAAAATTCTTATGGAACCAAAATTGATCATAAAAGGATTAATTTCGTAAAATTTCTAAAAACGTGTGTATTTCACGCATCAACATCCATCAATTGTGGATGAAAAATTCCTATTGGATCAAAATTGTTAAAGAGAAGGACCATTTTGGTGAGACAAATCCTATTAGACAATTAAGGACACAATTAACCCCATAAAAGACTAATGATGTATTGGGTATATATTTGATATTATCAAAATTAAAAAGAACTGATTAATTGAAATGTACTTAAAATTCAAACCCCTCCCATAATACCATGATAATTACGAGAATAACTACTCCCCCAAAAATAATTCCAAGAATGACCGGTAATTGATCTTTATCGTCGGATGATGAAAAAGAAGGATTTGCCTCCTCTGGTGAGGAGGACCGTGGGTGATGGATCCCACGAGGAGGAGGTTCTGCTAATTCTGCATTCCCAATATCTGTCACTACCACTGGTCGAAATAAATACAGTACAAAAGAATAAAACTTACTAATATTTATTTTTTGAAAGATGTTTGAGTTATAAACTACTTCCTCCCACTCATAAAGATTGATTTATAAATTTTTTAATACAGTATAATAAATAAAATTGGGTAAATTGCAAATGTAGTCCCATAACAATGTTAACTTTTCAAAATGACCCTTTTTGTAATAAAAATGGTCTCATAGGATTTTATAAACAGAAAACAAATGAATTTTTGGGATCAAAATTGTCTTTTGAAAATTCTCTTAGGATCAAAACTGTTAAATAAAAATCGAATGAGACCATCTATGTCAAAAAAGGACCAAAAAAGAATGTGGTACCAAATCCATTACTGAAAAAATTCTCATGGGACTACATTTGCAATTTACCCAAATAAAATTAATATAGTTAATACACTAAATTTTTACTTTGTGTTTCCATTATTTTCCCCTTATATCTACTAGTTTCTCAAGACAATTACTAATAACAAGTTAAATTAAATATGAGCAAACTATGAAAATTAAATTTATGGCTAAATCTTGTATGCACTCATTGTGCATTGTACACTGATACTGCATTTTAGAATCGTGCAACTTATTATACTGAAACATACAACTATTTTTTATATTAATAATAGCACGGTTCAAATGTAAAAAAAAATTGCATATTTCAAAGATAACAAATTCAGACGATTTTAAAAACGCACTATGAGTCCACATTTGCAAGAATTGGATGATATGGAGACCAACTCAAAATTTATTAATATTATAAATATAATAACAAATCTGTCTTTTTAAAAGATAGATTAAATGCAAGTTTATCTTTTAAGAATAGATGGAGTATTAAATATTTATATTTACAAATAAAAAATAAATGAAAATTGATGTAATTTGGTAAAGTGTCAATTTAATGTGAAAGAGGTTCAAATAATTCTTTATTTTGTTTTAAGATAAAAATTATAAAAGTTGGGCGAGCTACAGCCCGTCCCAGCCACAACATACCTCCGCCGTCACGTGGCGCCAACACGGGTGGCGCTGCCGCCTGTGTGGAATTATCATGCGGAGGAGATTGCATCGCTGGTGTTGTGGGCTGAGGCGGTGGTGGCGCGGATGAATCCAAGGGTGGTGGTGTGTGGTTGCTGTAGGCGGTGGCTGAGAAGATTCCGGCGCTGGCGGGGACGGTGTCGTAGGAGGTGGCTCAGAAGATTCCGGCTCTGGTGGCGACGGAGGTGGCTGATCGGTCGATTGCGGCGGCGGAGACGGCGGGGATGGTGGAGGAACATTATCCGATGGAGCAGGTTGCGGGGATGAAGCCATTAATTGCGAATGAAGTTCCGGCAAATGATTAATCGATCGTTAATCAATTAATCAAATCCGAAACTCCAATTTCGCCCGCATTCAAAAAACTCTGCCTTCACATGTAGGACAAGTTTTGTTATGGAGATGGATTTGATATGCAGAATATGTTAGGTAATTAGATTTTGGTTATAGGGGAGGAAGCGTACCTGAGCCTGAGCCTGAGCCTGAGCCTGAATGAAGAACCAAAAAATAGAAATGTAGGAGGAGAGAGAGTGTGTTGTATCATGGTTTTCTTTTTTTTCTAATCTTAGAAAGGAGGGACCCCTACCTTTGGCCTCCTAAAAACTAGGGTCTTAATTTCTACTCTCTCTCTCCAAATCTTGTGCATAACGTGGGTATGTACCTCTATTTTAGGCAACCAAAAAAAATCATACAATAATATAATTCAAGCTATTATAATTCCGGGTTGAGTAACAGGGATCAGGGGATGTGATATTTAAAAGAAAAGGGAGTTGAATATGAAAATACTTTAAGACTCCATTTGGACATGGAGTAATTGAAATGAATGAATTTAAAAAATTATAAGTATAAGAATGCATATATTTCAAATCATGAATTGTCAAGAGATAAGAGAGAAGGAAAAAGAGTGTAGGGGGAGAGAGAAGGGATTTCAAATAATATGATTTTGATGTGGATTTGAAATCCCTCCATATTAAATTTGACTCAAATCTAAATATTTGTAAATTCATTTAACTCAAATGAAGAGAGTTGTGATTTTATATGTGAAATTCATGGGTTTCATATCCATTCATCCAAATTGAGCCTAATTAGGTTATTTGTAAAGCCAAAAATTTCTATATACCTGATTTATGGTGTGAACCCGGGTCAAATATTACAAATGGGTCATATTATAAATAATTTCAGGTTTTTACTTATATCCAAATTCTTGCCTCTCTCTCTTCTGCTTTCACCCCCTCGCGGAGAAAATTGCACTTTTGGTCCCGTAGGACACGCACCTCTTTCGAAATGTCACAAGATTTACAAATGTGGTCCCAAAACTTTTTTTTATGCATAAACGATCATGTCGTTAGACGCAGTGGCGAACCCAGAAATTTGGAATAGGATATGCACAACAATAAGTATACTTAATAAAAATAAAAAATTATATAATTAAAAAAATGTTAGCATAGTTGCATTAAACCAAAAAGAAAAAAAAATGCACTAAAATTAATCCCATAAAAAATTTGCGCCAAAACCTCCCATTTCAAATGTCCATAGTCTTTTGATTCATATAATATCAACCATATCACTTTTTGAAAATAAAAAATTTGACAATAATTTTAAAAGAAGTTAAAAAAAAATGAAAACTGAAAGTGGAAAAAGGAGGAAAAATATTATAGTGCATTTAATTGGTGGGCCATCCACTATTCCACCCCCTCACAATCCTTACAATTTCACTTTTTTATTTACTGTCCTTCACATTTATAAAATCATTATTTATGATAAGTTAAAATATATGTATTAAATATTATTATTATTATATATAAATAAAATATATAGGAATATTTGACAAATAAAAGGGTATGCACTTGCATACCCATTTGTGTAGCTAGATCCGCCTCTGGTTAGACGTCCGTTAATTTTTTTTGGACACTTTTGGTCCCAACATACATAGCTCAAAATTTGACACAAACGGTCCCAAACTTTTTTCGAATAGTCCCAAAAAGGGTGGGAAAATTCGAAAAAAAAAAAGAGGAGAGAAACTTGGAAAAATGAGAGAAATCTTATGGAGGAAAAAACAAAGCAACCAACTCATTATATTAACCACATTTCACCTATATCATTCATTCTAACATAAAAATCTCAAAAATCACATTGAAAATCACAAAAAAATGTCATCATCTTCTTCGACCCGATCTCGACAGTTTCTTGTTTGTCATTGTGGAAAGGCTGCTTGTACATACGTTTCACAACAACCTAAAAGCAAAGGAAGACTATTTCATAATTGTCCAGACTCTTTGAGTCAAGGTGGTGGTTGTGGCTTTTTTAAATGGGCTGATGATGGAAGAGTTGATGAAATTACAAGTAAAGCTGAAGACATGAACAAAATGACTGAAGAAATGAAGAATATGACTCAAGAAATGAAGAACATGGCTCAAGAAATGAAGAACATCACTGAAGAGATGAACACATTGACTGTGAAAATGCAAAATCTACTTGCAATTGTACTAATGTTTACTCTTTCACTCATCTTTAAGTGGCTAAACTAAGTAGCCATATTTTGTACCAACTATCCCCATATTTTTTACCAACTGTCCCTATTATATCAATGAATACAAGTAGTAATATCCAATGCAATTATTGTACCAACAACTAATAAACTCAAATAACTCAAATAAACACACAACCAATAAACTGAAATAAACGAACTAATGTCTAACTAGCAGTTATATCTGATCAAATTCTCAAAATATCCAATGCAATTATTGTACCAACAACCCTTGTTCAGCCATTTCATATCCATTAGATTGGCAAACTAGAAGTCTCATCTGATCAAATTCTCAAAATATACAACCATCAATCAAAATAAGCAGCCATCTGACCTATTTCAAAAGGTAAAACCATAAGCAACCCTGATGAGTTTGTTCATAATTACAACTCTTCTGTGAGCAAAAAGACAAAAGCACAATGACAGAAGGCATTCAACTATATGGTTGTAACAAAAGACATATAAACAAAAAGCAGTTCACAGCCCCATATCTACTTCTTCTTCTTTGATTTTAAATAAACAGTACCAGTCAGGCTAGACAAACTCACAAAATTCTTACCTCCTCTTGTGGTCACCCTCATGCCATTCATTGTATTGCTTGAACTTGCACCACCACCACCACCAACATGGTTCACCGAAGCACCAACAAATGATTGTGGATTGAATGACAGTGGTGTTGGTGCCTTGATATTAACACCATGGGGTCTTGTAGATGGTCCACCTCCAATGAAGTTGACTACATTGAATGGCCCAGGTGGTCTTATAGGTCTAGTGGGATCCTCAACCTGAGCAAAAAAATAAATAAATAAATGATACTCCCCCCGTCCCCAACTCAATTGAACATTTGCCAAAAAGTTTCATTCCAAACTCAATTGAACATTTCTATAAATAGTAATAAAATAACTTTTTCTCTTTATCTATACCCTTCAAACACCTCAATATTACACTCAATATCATATATTTTCAACACTAAAGTCAACTTTATCTCATTTAATTTACACAAATGCCACTACTTTATCATTTAACCTCCAACTTTATCTCTTTAATAATAATAAACAATTATTTTCTTAAAACCCGTGTGTACAGTAAATGTTCAATTAAATATGAGACAGAGAGATTATGTAATAATATATAATGAACAATTTAATAAGCAATCCATTACAATACAAAATTGAGATAATAATAAACATATAGTGACCTCATTCACAACTCTTCTCTTCTTTGATTGCACAAGAAAGTTTTTTTCTTCTTGCCCTAGTTATTGATTTGCCACCTACACTTGCACTTGCATTACCACTACCACTTGCACCACTTGCACTGTAGGCTTGATTCTCATTAGCGTTGTCATTACCAGCCTACACAAAGTATTTAATAAATAAATAGTAGTTGATGAAATCATTAAGACATAAATACTAATTAAACAAAACTTACAGGTATATTTTCTTCTTGTCTCATGGGGGGGACCTCATCCACATCTTAAGTCAACACATCAGGCACCCGTTGGGGAATAAGTTGCACAGATCTATTCGGGGTGAATATTTAAATACAAATTTAATTCTTATAATTATTACTAGCATGAATTAATCATATATTAATTCAAATAATAAGCCAACAACAAATCATGCATATAATTAATTCACGTAAATCCCCTACGCATGCGGAATTCTACGAGTTTACGTGAACGTACCTCTTGGGACGGCAATGGTCTGGCTTATTAGACTAACCAAAGGAACTTCCCAAGTATTCCCTTAATCCTTGTTCGACTATCCGGTTGTAGGACACTTGTGAACAATTAACAAAAGGAAAATAAATTATGTTGCACCACCTTTGTGGATTTACTATTTTTTTCCAGCACATGGAACTGTACTTGGGAATGAAAGAGTCATCCCCTATTTATAGAGCATAGGTGGTCGAAATTTTGGGTAGAAACTAATGTGGGAAAAATCTTTTCTTGATCTCCAAGAAATCTTGAATATATCTCCTATATTCTTTTTCCCATAATTATAATATTCCACAAAATCCCACCTACTCTTTGTTATGGGATATTTTCGAAAATAATAGGCAAGATTCCAAGATTTGGATCTTCTTGAATTTATGAGATATTCTTGTATTTCAAGAAATACATATCTTCCATAATATCTTTTCAAGAAAATCAAGAAAATCTTTCTTGCCCTTTATATTTCAAAAATTTCGAAATTATCTTCATGAATAACCAAGTGGGAGATTTCTTGAATTTAATGAGATAATCTTGTATTCCAAGAATACATATCTTCATTCCATAACAAAATTCAAAGAAAATCTTTCTCCCCTTTTATCCATAAATTTAGAAAAATATTTATTTTATTTTAAACACATTTTTCAGTTATTGGACTATACGTTGGGCTACTCAGGGGGCCTTTAGGAGAATTAAGATTGGACCTTCCAATGGATCTTGAATTATCAATATTGAGCCACAGTATTATTCAAGCCCATAAATATTAATTAATCTCACTACATAATTAATATTACACTATCCATCTTAACCCATATTACAGCCAATATGGCTCCCAGTTATTATTTCCCGTGTTTAAGATTATCTAGCTCATTAATTAATTCAAGCCACTGAAATAGCTTTCCGTTAATTAATATCTTTTGTCCTTGATCAAGGAACGGTTCAACATTATTATTCATACCGGAAAATAATTCCACTTGTAAAATTTGGTATGATAAATCTTATGAACCTCCCAAGGGGGTAAATCGAACAAGCGTACTTGCACACGATTCTCCGTATTAAATCTTAGCAATCACATGTGACCAATAATATTGCCCAAGATAAAAAGTATTGAATCTCGTTGATTCTCTACCCATGATAAGTCAAAGCAATAATTACCAACCACACGTGATCCTATTTAAGGAACAAGGATTAAGAAATAACGAACCACTGAGGTCTAATTCTTCCTTGTTCAGTTCTGGAGAATTTATCCTCCTGTAGGTCCTATTCAGTGCATCAGTCATGCACTAGAGTAATCTCTTGGTCAAGACAAGTCAATCTGAGCCTTACGCTTCAACCTTTCACGATGGATTGTTCATTTCCATCTAGGTCGTGAATGGTGTACTTTTAGTTACAAGGGACTGTTAATTTAATCTTTTGTGATCTGGTATCACTAAATTAACTACAATGTAACACGTACTATTTAATGAACAGTTATGCAGTAAATATATGTAACATTCAATGATATTTAAAGCATCAGTGATAAACAATTTATTTCAGTAAATAAGTCCGAAATTCAGTTTTGATTATACAAAGTAAAAAGCATACTTTCCAGTATAATCCCAACAGCACCACACTTCATGCAGTTGTATTCCTCTCATTCTCTGCCCTTTCATAGTCCTCCATAAACTCATCTGCAAGTTTCCTCCAGTTGCAACCCTTTGTGTTATGTCCAGTTTCATGACAGAATTTGCATGTCACTTTGGATGCTTGTTTAGGAATTGCTTGAACACCCCTCTTCCTACCTTTCTCCTTCTCACCATCTCCTTCCCTTCTTTTTCTTGAAGGCCTACCAGACTTTCTCTTGCCAAAATTAGGTGGCAAAAGTGGTATATAACTTGTCAAAGCCCACAACTCATCTCCATTCAATGGGACAACATAATGCTTATACACATAATTGTAAGTGTCAATAGAGTAGCATATATGCACAAAATCATCAATATTCAATCCTTCAACACTAATAGCACTTATTGCATGCTTAAATGGAATTCCATATAACTCCCAGTTCCTACAATCACATGTATGCCCCTTCAGATCAACAGCATACTTAGTTCCATCAAAGCTTGAAACTTCATATCTTGTAGAATTAGATATCACTGGGTTAAAATTACCATACTCATCCCTAATGTTGTTAAGCATTTTCTGAATCTTCCCACAAACTTTCTTCCCTTCCCAAAGCCTTTCAAATTTATCCCTCTTTGTCTGCAGCCTTGTCATTATCCACTCTCTTATCCACTCTAGCATTATCAAGATTGGTCTAGATCTTACATCTAATATGCAAGAGTTTAAATGCTCACACATGTTATTTACAAGTGTATCACACTTTGAAAAAACATCAAAATGTGCTCTTGACCACTGTGAAAAAGGCTTCTCACACAACCACTCAACAAACCTAGGGTCTTGCTCTCCAATTCTCCTCATTGCCCTGTCAAATGATGGCACTGTACTAGCCCTTGTTGCACCCCAAAGCAATTTCTTAAAGGCATCACCTCTAAATCCAGCCCTCTTAAGATTGCCATGAAGATTCCTAACACAAAATCTATTCTGAACAGTTGGCAAGACCTTCTCAAATGCTGGTAACAACCCCTTATGCTTGTCTGACATGAATATGAACCTATCCTCACTTCCAAACATCAAATCTTCCTTGACCAATTCCAGAAACCACTCCCAAGCTTCTTTAATCTCACTTCCTACAATTGCATAGACCAATGGGTATGGATCATTATTGGGATCCATTCCTACATCACTAAGCAGTACCCCACATGTAGTTATATCCTTTCAAGTGACAGTCATCCACACCAATACATGGTCTACAGTCTGACTTAAATACAACCTTCAATGCTGCAAAATAGATGCACAACCTCATAAATGCAGTGCTCCCATCAGCTTCGTTGTCCACATTGAGAATTACTGTGGAACTAGGGTTCTTCTCATGCAAAGTTCCACAATAATCCCAAAGTTTCCCATATTACTTAGTGGCATCACCCTCAATACTCCTCAAAGATTTATGTTTAGCTCTATTATTCCTGAAATGGAGACACATAACAACCCAATTTCATCATTGTAGAATTCTTGAAGACCCTTGTGGACTTGGTTGGATCATTTCTGAAATCATTTTCAAACTTATTTGCTAACCAAGTTGAGTTAACATTTGTAACATGATACTTCCTAGAACAACTATGAGATGTGTTAATTTGTCTAATCTGAAAAGCTTGTTGGTCCTTCAGCTTCAATACATTTATATACCACTCACAGTCCTCACTTTTGCATCTTACACATATCCTTCTTCCATCATTCTTTGTGATTTTAAGACATCTCACAGTCTTCACACCATGAGTATTCACAGCTTCTTTGAATAACTTCTTTGTGGCAAATACTTGCTCCAGAAAAAAATTCTAGATCATTCAACTGAGATGACCTGAATACTAGCTGTCAGAATCACCAATATATTCATCATCACTACTGTCTAAATCACCAATTGCATCTTCTTCTCTATCACTTCTATGGAAACCACCAGGACCTGCCCACTCTGTCTCTCCATCAACATTTTCTTCAAATATGATATCATAAAAAATGATATCACCACTTGACTCTGAACCACTGAAGTCTTCATCATCAGGATCAGACTCCATGATATCTAGATCTTACTCATCTTAAGAGATATTGATATTGATCCCACCTTGCTCTTCTTCAGTGTACTCTTCTTCATGGATATTGATCCCCCTTGATCCATCTCAACCTCAGTTTATTCATTGGGTTCAGTATCATGATGCTCTTCAGTTGTACAATCTATAATTGTACCCTCACCCACAACCCACATTGTAATTTCATGGTCTTTATGACCATTGAACACCTGATTTATGTCAAATTGCCAATCAACTGTCTGAATTGTCCCATTCCTCCACACACTGTAATACTTCTTATCCCCATTGTAGCATAGTCTCTCACACAGTTCATCAAAGTAATCAATTGTTGTTCTTAATATGCACATAATCAAAAAGCCAAGTTGCCCCTCCAACATACTTGTACTCATTTCCATTTTCAACAAGCAACATATTTCCATCATGATGAATATTGAAACTATAAAAACTAGTTTTTGGACCTGTAAAACCAACATAATTGAACGCATATAAGAACATTTGAAAAACCCTAAAATCATAAACAAAATAAGAACATTTTGAGAAACCCTAAACCCAAATACAGAGAAACACATATTCAATCCTTCAACACAGAACACCCAAACTACGCACATTTGAAAAACAGATAAACCCTAGCACATTTGCGCACACAGAGACCCCAAACCCGAAACGAAGAAGAACAAGAAAATAAATGAAACCGAAATGAAACAAATCGCAACATTATCAGCGTATTTTAAACATCATTTGAAAATCAAACAACAAGAACATTAACGGAGACCAACAACAAAATATCATATTTTGAGGCTACATGTCCCTTGCTCCGAAAATACAGGATTATCAGCATGGTCTTGTTCGATTGAGAGGTTTTTTTATTTCGATCAAAAGTTTTTTTTTCTTTAGAGATTTTGAAATGAGAAGATGAATAGTTTAAGGGTTTAATCTGGTATTTTTTATCAACTATTCTTGAAAATCGCATTTTTTTATGGTCACGTGGACATTGCCGTTAGTTTTTGGACGGCGTCAGACAATGCGTGATGGCATTATCAATTTCGAATAATTAGGGGACCGTTTATGCATGAAAAAAAATTTGGGACCACATTTGAAAAACTTGTGATATTTTGAAAGAGGTGCGTCTTATGGGACCAAAAGTGCAATTTCCTCCCCTCTCGCGCGAACACTGTCTTTCCTCTACCCTCACGCGAAATTGCTTCCCCTTCAACCGGTGTGACACGGTCGGACCTGCGCTCCCGAGGAAATGCTGCTGCCTCAGAAAAACTATCACTGTTATGCAAAAAAACTATCATTATTGTTTAAATTGACTATTAAGGTTATAAAAACTCTCAATGTTATAATGCTATTAAATTATCACTGGTATGCAAAAAAACTATCACAAATACACATTGTTATTCATAAAGAGTATCATTGTCACTTTATGCAAAACTAACTATCATTGTTATACACATAAACTATCACTGTTATGAAAAAAAAAAAACTATCACAATTACGCAAAAAAAAAAAAACTATATCTATCAGTAGTAAATGAAAATTTTCTATATTTGCTCTAATTCAACCAGAAAAATCAGAATACTGAAGCATCAACTACAACAATGAGTTTCATGTTATTGGACTGGAATAAAATCTGTTCATAGTACCCGTTGTGAAGTCTTCCCCTTCATAATCGCTCATAGTGTTATTTTCACCTTCACATTCATTGTTAATCTTCATTGTGTGATGTAAGAGCGTGGAAGAACAACGAGATCGTTGAGGAAGATTGATGGCGCGGTTGCGCGAGAGTGAATGGACTAAGGGCGTGGAAGGGCGACGTGAACATTGGCACGGCCGCGTGAAAGTGAGAGTGAATGAATTGGGGCGAAAATTATGGTCAACCCATCCCTCGGAATGTATCATATTAAATTAGGGTTCGTGGTGTGAACTGTTGGGGTTATACTGTAAAGTGTATTTTTACTCTATATATAACCAAACTGAATTTCTTATTTATTTACTGAAATAAATTATTTATCACTGTTGCATTAAATATGATTGAATGTTATATATATTTACTGCATATCTATTCATTAAATAGTACGTGTTACATTGTAGTTAATGTGGTGATACCAGATCACAGAAGATCACATTAACAAATCCTTGTAACCAAGTACAAATTCACAACCTAGATGGAAATGAACAATCCATCGTGAAAGATTGAAGTGTAAGGCTCAGATTGACCTATCTTGACTAAGAGATTACTCTAGTGCATTATGATGCGCTGAATAGGACCTACAGCGAGGATAAATTTTCCAGTACAGAATATGGAAGAATTAGACCTCAGTGGTTCGTTATTTCTTAATCTCTGTTCCTTAAATAGGATCGTGTGAAATTAATAACTATTGTTTTGACTTATGTTGAATAGAGAGTCATTGTGACTCGATACTTTATATCTTGGCCAATATTATTAATTACACGACGATCACTAAGATTTAATACGGAGAATCGTGTGCAGGTACGTCTTGCGTGATTTGTCCCCTTAGGAGGCTCAGAAGATTTATCATACCAAATCTTGCAAGTGGAATTAGTTTCCGGTATGGATAATAATGTTGAGTCATTCTTAAACCAAGGATAAAAGATATTAATTAATATAAAGCTTTTCAGTGGCTTGAATTAATTAATGGACTAAGATAATCTTAAACACAGTAAATAATAACCGGGAGTCATATTACAATAATATGGATTAAGATGGATAGTGCAATATTAATTATGTAGTGGGATTAATTAATATTTATGGGCTTGGATAATATTGTGGCTCAATATTGAAAATTCAAAGTCCATTAGAAGGTTCAATCTTAATTCTCCTAAAGACCCCTTTAGTAGCCCAAAGATAAAGTCCAATAACTGAAAAAGATGCTTAAAATAAAAAGAAATATTGTTGCCTTATTTTTTCCAATATTTTCGAAAATATTAAGAGGTGAGAGAAAAGATTTTCTTGAAAAGATTTTATGGAATAAGTATTCTTGAGATACAAGTTTATCCCATAAATTCAAGAAAAGTCAAAGATTATTTTTCTTCTTTTAATGAAATTTTTGAAATTTATAGTAATGTGGGAAGAAAAGATATTTTGTGATTATTATGGAAATAGAATATATGAGGTATATTCAAGATTGTATCTTGGGAAGATACAAAGAAATTTCCTAAGCCCTAATTATCTCAAAATTTTCGCCCCTCTATGTATCTATAAATAGGGGATGAATTTTTCATCCCCAACACAATTCCATGAGTTGGAAAAATTAGAAATCCACAAAGGTGGTGGCATATATTTTTCTTTTTCCCTTTTGTTAATTGTTCGAGAGTTTCCTACTACCGAATTGTTGAACAATGACGTGGGAATACTAAAGAAGGACTTTGGGTGTGTTCGTTGAACCGTTGCTCATTTGTCTCCGTTTAATTCGCCAAAAAGGTACGCCTTATGTAACTCTTAGTAATCCGCATGTGTAGGATTTACGGGGCTCTATTATATGGATGATGTGTTGTTGCTATTTGATTATTATTTGAATTAATATATGATTAATTCATGCTAGTAATAATTAAATAACTTAAATTTGTATTTAAATTGTATCTCGAATAGATCCGGACACCCTATTTCCCAACATGAACCTGGTTCACATGAGTGTTACTCATTCGTAAATGACTCACGGAAAAAATTTATGTGAACTCAAATTCACATGAATTCCCTTTTTCAATTAACACGGTTGTACATACAAAGTATCATTGTTATATATGTAAAATGTCACTGTTATCCATACAAAGTGTCGCTACTACGTTTTTATCGAAGGAGACCTACTCGGCTACTTACGACTCATTTAACATGAATAATTTAAGCATGCAATTGACCAATTGAGCATTAAAAAAACAAGATTTCTTGAGAATGACATGATTAGTGTGAGGGATCAATTTGATAATTTCGGGATAAATGATCACCATGAAAGTCGACCCTCTAGTTCAAGTGGTAGGTTGATTGTCGACGTTAACACCCCTAAAGTTCAAATGCATGTTAGGCAATCAATCATTGAGAAGTTCTACCAGCTAGCGGCTGATACTAATCTAGTAGATCAAGTTGTTGAGGAACAACAACACAATGTTGAACAATTAGTCATTGAGCTATCGGTTGAATAACAAGTTCCTTAATAAAATGTTGAAACGACAAGAAGATTTACTAGGACGGTTCGCTCTTGTATGAGACAGAGCATAATTTGAGACTCTTTAACACTTTGAAAATGATGAATGTTAATTTGTGCTAATTTGTGAATCATCTCACCATGAGACTGTCTCACACAAGTTTTTGTCAACTAGCAACTAATTTGACTTTGAATTGCAACAAATAGACGTTTTAAACAATGTTTCCCAATGGTGATCTAGTGGAAAAAATGTATATGAAACTACGACAGGATTTTCTTCTAATAATGGGAGCTCTTGGTTTCAAGCTTAATAAGTCCATGTGTGGATTGAAAAATAGCTCTCAGCAATATGTGGTTCAAAAAAAGGTTTGTAGGAGGTAGATTTGTTATATCGTGACATATGCGAATGACATTTTACTTGTAAGAAATGACAAGTGTCTGCTATATGTGGTGAACATGGATGTAAAAATAGGCTTAGGCGCCGCCTAGGCGCAAGGTGGCAATCGGCCGACCCGATTTTAACAAACTTGGTGCGAAAAATTGTTACCGTTGCTAGGCGCCGCCTAGGCGTCGTCTAGATGGACCTAGGGGGCCTAGGCGCATCCTAGGAGGATCTAGGCATCCATGCGGTTTTTTAAAAAAATCAACATTTAATAATTAAAAAAAAATCAAATTTGAAACATTACCCAACAAAATCGGGATGAGCAGTGCCAGTATTCTATCTTCTTAGTTGGAGAAAATTGATAAATATATGTAAACCTATTTTCAATTGATTCTTTTGTAGTTTATGTTAATTTTTGAATTGTTATGTCTTTTCGTTTTGATTATTGATATTTGATAATTAATTAATTATCTAATTAAAGTTGGACTTTTTTTCTAAATTTATGTTAATTTAGTTTGTAATTAAAAAAAAAAGTCGGACCGCTTATGCTGCGCCTGGATAGGGACTAGACAGTTTAGGCGTTAGGCGGCCAGAATCCGCCCACCTAACGATTTCCGCGCCCTTAATTTGGTGAAACAGCTCTTCAGTAACTTTGATATGAAGATATGAGTAAATCATTCTATGTCATTGACATTAAGAATAACAATTGAGAAAGATCTCAGACTCCATTTGGATGGATGGATTTGAAATCCATGGATTTCACACACAAATCATCACTCTTTAATGGATTTATAAATACTTAGATTTGACAAGCTAGTTTAAAATGGAGGGATTTCAAATTTTAATCAAAATCTAATCATTTGTGAAATCTCCTCATCTTTACCCCTTCCTCCTCTCCCCCTTTACTCTCTTCTCTAAACTCTCACATCTAAATATTTGTAAATCAATTGGAGAGTATAATTTATGTGTAAAACCTATGAATCTCAAAATTCATCCATCCAAATGGAATCTCAAGGTATTTTGTCTCAGAAGATTTATATCAATAAAGTTTTAAAGGGATAAATATATTCTTGTGATGAGGCTGTATAATAGGACATATTCAATTAAACATATCTAATTCTTTCTAACGATTTAATAAATTTGATCCCACGGTCCAACGTTAAGAGTTTCACGTTTTGAAATTACCTTGGGCTATTACTCTATTTATTTAGAACCTACAAATTGAAATTGCAAGTTTGGAAGATGAGATGCTTGGTGGGTTGGGGTTCTCGTATACTAAAACACAAAACCCCCCACAATGCCAAACTCAAATAAAAAGGAATGAATCTCATGTGCATCCAGGTGCTCCGTGCATTTATAGTGCATTTCAAAATCGTGCATTTTGTTATACTGAAATATGTAACTAGTTTACACTGAACCATGTTATTGATATGAAAAAATAGTTCCATATTTCAATATAAACAAATTGCATATTTCAATATAACAAGTTGCACATTCTAAAATGCACTATGAATATGCGGTGCACCTGGATGCATACAAGACTTAGCCAATAAAAAAAAGTATATTGTGTTGTGGGGTTTTACTGTTGCACACGCATTTCACCAAGCATAATATCTACTGTATAGCCAGCCTTTCTCCCCCAGGAACATAAACTACAGCTATGACCAATGAACTACATTAAATCTAACAATGAAGATATAAACCCCCAGAATATCTGATTTACGTATTAAAATGCAAAATCACAGATATACTTGCCCCCATTATAATATTTACGTAAACTGCAAGGCACGCGCCAATGGATCATCCGATCAATACAAAATCCAATTTGCTCCAAATTATGTTAACAGAACTTGTCATTTAGATTTGGTTGGATGGACTCTTCTTTTTCCGCGATATCCGATGCCCGCTTCGTCAGTTGCATAAACTGAAGGGATGACGTAGCCATGGGGGGCCGAAACGGCCATGGTACAACACCTGCAGCTAAAGCAGGGGGTGACGTAAACTGAAGGGGTCTTAGGGAACTAGTTGCAGCGGCATCCGTCGTTTTCTCCTCGCTGTCAACTTCCATATTTTGCGTGGTCTTCCATAAAGGGTTGAAAGCCCTATGGAAATTATCCTTACTTTCAGCAGCAGCATTCTCTTTGCCTTTGCTCTGACTTATCATCATATCTATCACTGCTTTAGTTTCACCACCGTTCTTGTCTCTATCTTCTACTGGATGCCTCGTCCCGAAGAAGAAATTGTAGCCGTTGGAAATGCTTTCTCAGGGGGAACAACGGGATTATAATTTGAAGGGAGTAGATCGTCCCAATTCTCTAACAACTCTTTATAGACTTTTCGTAGAGTGACTTCTGTTAGGCCTGTCACCTTGCAGATTTCAGCTTGTGTCTTGCGCTTATCTCTAATTGACAGGCCAAATAAATGGCAGCTGCGGAGATGCTTATAGGGTTCCTACGCGTGCAGAAGCACTTGTTGATCACCACCTCACCAATGTGCGTCGCCAGCTCCTTGTATCATTAACAATAAATAGACACACTTTGATCAACTCCACTTGACATAAAATACATTAAAGGGAAAAGGTACATCCAGATCCCTGAAGTAAAACCTCAGGTCCAAGTAAGCGCTTTAAGTAATTTTTGTGCATTTAAACCCTTAAAGTGTTTTTCAGGTTCAAGTAATACCTAAGGTCCAAGTAAGCGCTTTAAGTATTTTTTGTGCATTTAAACCCTTAAAGTGTTTTTCAGGTTCAACGAAACCATATAAAGTTATCTTTTCAAAATTGAAAAAAAAAGGCACTTATATTAACAAAATCTAAATGTGTGTTTTTTCCCACTAATGTGGTTAAATGATTCCATAATTTCAAGAAGAAAAAAACATGGTAAAAAATTATATCATAAATCGTGCCAACATAAAAAAACACATAAATAATTGTATAAATTTCATATTTTTCTATTAGAAACATACAAAAAATTCAAGAAAACACATTCAATAATAAATAAGTAACACTAAACTAAAACACAAAAGAAAAATAACGCTAAACTTGCTCGTATAGAAATAAGAAAATGTTTCTATATTTTGGATTAGTAGAATTACATTTTTATTTAAATTTACGATTTATTTGCACCAATAAAATACATCAAGGGCGCGTATTGTTCATTTTTAAAATGCTAAAGGATTTATTTGTACCAAAACACGGCCTTATTTGAACCTGATGTAATAGTTGAGGGGCATGGATGTATCTTATCCCTACATCAAATGGATCATCCTAAACAGTAACTACATGCAGAGTGGTATCTTTAAATTCTTATTCTTGGTGCATGTCAAATACATGGCAAAAGAAAGGAAGCATAAAAATACCAAGTTTTCTAATAACACAAGCAAGGGAGTTCTTGTTCAGCAACCTCTGCTGTTGGGCAACAAAGAAATTTCAAAAGGCATAAAATCATTTGGGATCTAGTAAGCATTTGATTTAGCACAACTGACTCTTCAACAAAGAAAAACCAAAATTACAATACACTTAACTAGCAGAGTAGGGTAAGTACCTGAGCAGATTTGTTGAGTTGGAGAAGTGTACAAAATCTAGGCATGTGCACTGATATTGAATTGCTGTTAATGGGTTGACTTAATTGTAGAGCTTCTCCAAGTATCTTGATGTACTTTCCTATCTCCTTTTGTGGTAGATTTGCAGCTATTGATATTTCCTAGTAATCAATACAAGACAACAAGTTTGAGATCCAGGGAATGCCAAAAAGTTGACAGATTTCAAGATCTGATCTAAGCAAAATGCTCTAACTTTAACAAGCTATTGGCTACACAAAGCTGAGAGGAACATAAGGGAAATGACTGTTTCACAAGCTTACCTTTTTAGATAGGATATTTTTTATTAATAAAGTAGACATCTTAGTATCTTACAAATTACAGTTCGACTTTCAAGTTGATAACACTTCACATGTTAGATGCTCCAACAAATTAGGAAGGGTGTCATCATGGGTGACAAACCAAAAAGCGAGAAATTCAAGAACACTTTCCTCTAAAAATTTAGGTTCTACTCTCACTCTCCCAAGAGCAACCACAAGCACTGCAGTGAAACCATCTAAATTAAACTAAATTTGAAGAAAAGGAAAAAAAAAGGTAAATTCAAGCTTCCCAAGATCCCCCTGAAAGAACACACACAATCGCTGAGCAATATAAACATAACCGGAACTATCCTCGAGATGAGGATCCAAAGAATGATACTCTGCCACAAGCCAAAGGCTGCTGAAACAATAAACTTCGATAAACTACTAGGGCAAAACGCCCGCAAGATAATTTGACTCACAGACTCGGCCCATCAAAGGCCACAAACCCAATTACGAAAATAAGAAAGACCCACGAACTATAAACGGAAAGTTCAGACTGAATTAATTAAAGACTAGATAAAAGCTTCTCGCCAATCATGTTGGCTCTGCTGCTTTCTTCCGGCATTGATAAACCTTGAGTGGAAGCGCGCTATCACCCCCACACCACACACACACACAAAATTCAGAATACAAATAAAAGAAAAACTGGGAGGGGAAAGGGCAGGAGAGATTATCCATTACTCTATAAACAACATACTTCTCATCCACCAATATGTTCAGCAACAACCAGACAGTTAATTATGTACAAAAACTTCCCAAGCTAGTTGAATGGAAACGATGAAAACGAGAACTATAAATTATATAAAAAAGAATTCTTCAAATAAAAAACTGCTAAGTCACTTTTTATGGCCACTTTTTTATTTGTGAGAATTGACGGATGAATTCAGTTTATCTATTCGTGTTTGATTTCTCCCCAGGCGAAAGACATTTAACAGTTAGCATTTTGAGCAGGTTGTCTCTAAGACAAGAATATGTTGGCTGTTACAGTGCGTCTCCATGTGGGAATTGTTTAGGCCATCTCCATTATTTATTTTTATATAAACTATCATCCTTCGAATGTAGAACATATAAACAAATGCACCAATGAATTTGTTAGCCATGAAAACTAGTAAAAAAAGGTGTAAAGGAAAAGGATTCAAATCCAACTTTAATTTAGATTATGAATAAATCTGATCTCTCATGCTCAGATGATCAAATAATTTCCAGAGTCCAGATTTAATCAAATGTCAAATAAACGACTCAATCTCCAATAAAAATAAACATTATCTAATAAAATAGGGGCACTGTTGATTTATCAATAATTGGTATTTATGGGGATCATGAAGTCAAAAATCTTCAACATGGCCCTGAAACCCCCTGCCACATGGTGATGTCCCATCAGCCACCAAAGAATTGTGAATTACTACAACCCTGGGTAATATTACTCTGCCTTCCCCATTCCCCATTCCACTTTCTGCACCAGCTACCATTGCCTTAAAACCTACGTCTCCCTCAATTCAGTTTATCCAATAATTATATCCTAAGATTGGGTTATAGAAACTGATCCTTTTTGTACTCTTTATGCTAGAAAGTATTTGACATGATTTGATTCAAATTAGGGGTCTGTCAAAATTTCCTAATTTGGCTGAAGGATTGTTACTGTTTTGCTAATATTGTCGCTTGAAGGATCAAAAAAGATATGGAGATAGTGTAAACGTCCCAAGCAGGGTTTTCTATGGAAGCCAGCACCACCAGATAATTTCGATGTCTCATTAGTTGGCATTAACTGTAAGGAGAGTAAAATATGTTTTGAAAGTAAATCACGAGGAGACAGCAACAACATCAAGATATCCCATCCAATATTAGTAGAAGGCACCAATACGCAATTCTTTATATTAGTACACAGTGGAAACTGCTAGAAGCCTTTCACCATTAGAAGCTGAAATATGCAATACTAAAATTTTATTGCATACAAGAAATGAGTGATAAGCTGTTGGGAGATAAATTTAATAAAGAAGTTTTGATTAGATCCCAAAAATCCCTGAGTATGACGTGTTCAGGATAATCTTGATAGACTGAGTCAGGTTTCAGTATAGATTGTTCAGGAAGTTATCTGCACCATGTATAGTCAGCAGATATAGATCAGGTTAGTTTTTGAAGGACATCAAGATTCAAGATAAATCAAGACTCGGTAAATAATCAAGACATCAAGACTCGATGAAGTTCTTCAAGACATCAAGACTCAAGATGTCATCGAAGACATCAAGACTCAAGATGTCATCAAGACATCAAGATTCAAGAAATTTGTCAAGACATCAAGACTCAAGATGTCGCCAAGACATCAAGACTCAAGAAGTTCTGTCAAGACATCAAGACTCAAAGATGTCATGAAGACATCAAGACTCGAAGAAGTTATCAAGACCCAAAGTGAGTTATCGAAGATTCAAGAAGATACTGAATAATCAGTATAACCTGAATGTTCAGAGGCACTGAATAATATCTATCTGAAGACTACAAAACTGAGAAAAACGCAAACATTCAGAAAAATAGATATTGTCCAAAACATTCATATGCAGACAAAATGAACTAAGTCTAAGTGTTGTTTAAGGTTATCTCATTCAGAGAGATTGACCAAAAAAAGTCATTTTTGTTTGTCTACATTTACTGAAGACAAGAACCAATCAGAGGAATACAACACTGTACTTTGCACTTTTCGACATTGAAAGCGACAGGACACTGAATCATGTCAGTGGTACTAAGTTCCAGACTGCAAAAATTGGTGATTGGCTACATGACTGCATATTTCCTAAAACATGCAAGGGAGTATTCAAACCCTAAATATAGTCGTTCATCAAACACCAAAAGAGGAAACCCTTGATACTATCTCCTCCAACGGATAGTTTTTCAAGAGTGACCTTGGTGAAGTTGCCTATAAATACCAAAGACCCTTTACATTGAGAGGTAACGGGAAATTTCAAAGCAACTCAAGAGCTCATTCGTATTATTGCAAATTGAAGCACTCGAAAAACCTAGAATTTCTCAAGTGTTTCACATTGGAGAGAGCTCAATATTCTAAGCCTAGAGTGATAGATATATCCAAAGCTTAGAAGAGATATCCTAACCTTTGCATTCGTTCTTATTGTAAAGGATATCTCACCCTAATTGGAAACCAACCCAAAACCCAAACCCTTTGTTAAGGTAGTTTGTGTGTGTTTTGTTGGTGAGTTGGAGTTGTAAAGAGTTAGTAAGCTACTGGTGAGTTATTTTAAAACTCTAGAGAAGAAGTTAGTAAGCTACTTGTGGTAGTCTGAACACTTGTGTGTATTTGAGTTAGTAAGCTGCAGTGAGTCAGCCAGAAAACTCAAAGTAGAAAACCGAGTAAGCTACAGTGAGTTAGCCAGAAAGCTTTAGGAAGTGGTTAAGGAATTTCTCTGAAGATCAGAGAGAGTGGATGTAGGAGCTTGAGTCTCTGAACCACTATAATTGCCGTGGTTGTTTTGCTTTAGATCTTTGCATTATTATCTGTTGCATGTTTTTTCTTTGAAAGCATAGTTCATCGATATTGATTGGAACCAATCCAATCGAACTTGCATCAAATTGATCACAACCTTAATCCTTCGCTTTTATTGAAGGAAGATTTTCAAAGAAAGCTAAAACGAAAGTATAAACTTAGGGGTCAACCATTCCGCACACTTGAGTAGCTAGAATAGATAGTTACCAAACTGAACTAACTCTACTGAGGGTTCAGTAAGATAATTATCTGATCCAAGCGCCTCAGGATCTCTGATAAACTCAGGCTCAGTTGGACTAATCTGAAGCTTCGAAAAGACTCAAGATCATTGTCTCGAAGAGACTTTTGACTCAGGGCAATCTGTGTTTCTCAGGGCAAAATCATCAGGATAACCTGACCCATCTGACCTCAGTGAAAGAAAAGTTTTAAAAATCACTGAACACGTGTATTTCCCCCCCATACACGTGTGAGACTCGTTAACACCGGGACCAACAAGTGGTATCAGAGCAGTGATTCATTTTTGACCACTTGCTTTGGTGACCATAGTCTATTTTGCTGAAAGACTTTGGTGGTCTACTGAATAGATTTGTTTGCTGATATCTTACAAGGATCAGTCATCATGCCTTCTAAGAAACTTCCTATGTTCTCTGTTGAGAGCTATGACCTATGGAGATTAAGAATGCACACTCATCTGTATTCAAAACATGAAAGAATGTGGAGAGTGGTTTCTGAAGGACCATTCAAATTTACTGTTGTGAATCTCAGAATCACTGATACTGAGAGGAATGATCCCAGAGATGAATTTTCAAAGTCTGATGATCAACTTACTCCTGATGAGAGAAAGTTAATCAATCTGGACTACATTGTCAAAGATACTTTGTATAGCACTATTAATGATGGTGTTATGGGGATGATTTCTCACTGTGAAACTGCAAAAGAAATATGGGACACACTTGTTGTTATGTGTCAAGGCACAGATCATATTAAGGAAAACAAACTTTTCATTCTTGCTATTGGAAAGTTTGATAGCTTTTGAAATGGAAGATAGTGAATCCATTGACAAACTTGAGGTCGATTCACTAAAGATCATGAATGATCTAAGTGCTTTTGGAAAAGATACCCCACAGAGAGAAATAATCGAAAAATTCTTAGAGGATTATCTAAGAAATGGGATATACATCTTTGTGGTGATTGAGAACACCAAAAATATTGATTCCATGTCATATCAACAAGTTTTCTCCGAATCGAAAAGCTTATGAGTTTGTGATTGACAAAAAAACTAAGAAATCTGACAGCAAAGATGATTCTTCATCTAGCAAGAATGTGGCTTTCAAAGCCAAAGAGAAATCCTATAAATCTAGAGAGTCTGAGAACTCACTTGCCAAAAATTAGGATGAGCAGGAGGATAAGCTAGTACTGATGGCAAAGAGGTTTGAAAAACTCAATAGCAAATATGAGAAATATAAGAAATATTACGCGGGAATCACATGTACAAGAGAGACTCTAAGTCGAGGACAGATCCATCGAGAAAAGAAAGGACAGAAAAGTCGGAAGGATCCTCATCCAAGAAGAAGAACTCCAAAACCAAGGAGGAAAGTAATCAGGATGATGATACCAACAGATGCTACAACCGGTTTAAAAAATGTCACATTCAATATGACCGCCCCGAAATGAAAAGCTAAAGAAAGAAAGGAAAGACAAGTCGGGAGAGACAAGAAGATCTCCAAAGAAGAAAGTTTATGATTTCTTTGAGGAAGAAGAACATTCTCAAGAAGGTTCCAGGGTTCTTAGATGAGATTTTTCGGATAAGGATAAAGATGATGATATCCGGTCTTATGGTCGTGGATGAGGTAAATTCTTCTATCTCCGTTGTTGTTCCTACACAAGCACATGAGTTTTCAAGTTCAATCAGTAAATAGTAACTTTGACCGATGGATTCATTTGAGAATCTTATGAAGGACTATTTCGTGGTTACAAGAACAACTCATCAAACTCAAGAGCGTAACAATGAATCGATCACGAGAATCAAGTGGAAAGACTCTAAAAATTCGAGATCACTTCTCAATTGATGGGAACTATCGATGAACCTGGATGTTCGAAAAGTACAACTCTCGTAAAAAAGAGAAGGTGATAGAGATCCCGAATGGAAAATTAGAGAAATCCACTAAAGAGATTCAAATTTTATCGTAATCGAAGTTCAATTACCTCTTTTAAGAAGATGAAACTCTAAAGAAATGTGAGGATAGTGTGCGCAGAGAAAGTTAGCTCTATTGAATTCTCGCAGATCTAAAGTGATAGATGAAATTGAGTTATCAAAGACCAAGAACTATAAAAAAGCCGGATTGGGATACATTCCGGGGAACCTCACAAGGTCTTCGAATGATGCTTCTAGTAGCACCAAGATCGTCTTTGTTAAACCAAATGGCATCTAATCTTCATCAAGAACCGCCGAGTTTTAGACAATGGTAAATGACCTATGGTTTCGAAAAAATCGAATGTTTAGGAAGAAAGCCCAAACCTCGTGAAAAGACTAGAAAACCCGAACACTCAAGAGGAAATCTTCAAAGCCAAGATGCTTCAAAGCCTCAAAGCTAAGAATATCAACCTAAAGAGATCTGCAGATCAACCATCGGAGGAATTTTCGTAAGAGAAACACTCAAAGAAAGATATTCTGTTGAAAAAGACCAAGTCCTCGACATCGAAAGACCCCTAATTTCAAGACAGTAACTCAAACCCCACTTTGCTAAGGGTAAAGGTTTTTCAACCCAAGTCACAGAGACAGAGACCACCAAGACACAAAAGCTAAGGCATTTGAACAAAAGGCCCGAACCCAAGAAGAACTCTAAGGCTCATGTTCATGTTAAGGTGACACACTCATACACGGGATATTGCCAAGGCACCTAGGGTGGTGAATGTGTATGTAGATGGTTATGGGAGACAAATCGCCCACTCTAAAGTAATTAGAGTTGTTAGGCGATTTGGGTTCCAAAAGGTACAAATTTAACCCGATAGACCCTACACCAAATGGGTACCTAAGAATCGATCTGCTTTTTCGTGAAGGAAAAATGACAATCGAAATAATGAAAACAACATAAAGACGATGAGTGGAAATGAATTGGCTCTCGCCAGATGGTATCTCGACATGGTGGATGTTCAAGACATATGACAGGATATAAGCAACTAATCACTGACTATGTTGAGTAAAAAGGCCCTCAGATCACATTTGGAGACAATTCCAAAGGACAAACTGCAGGATATGGAACTCTTGAAGTTGACTCTGTTCATATCCTTGGTGTTTCATATGTGTCTGGTCTAAAGCATAACTTGCTTTCTATCACCAATTTCGTGACAAAGGATTAGGTGTTGAGTTCTCAAAGAACTTATGTTATGTAAAAGACAATACTTCACAGAAAATTTTACTGACTGGTACTATAAAAGGAAATGTGTATCTTGCTGATTGGAGTTCAACTCCTAAAGATACATGTTTGATTGCAAAAAGTTCCACTGATACCAGTTGGTTGTGGCACAAAAGAATGAATCACTTAAACTTCAAAACCCTGAACAAACTTGCAAGATTGGCACTTGTAAGAGGGTTACCCAATGAAGTGTTCAGTAAAGATCATGTATGTGATGCTTGTCAGAAAGGAAAACAAATCAGAGCATCTTTCAAAAGCAAAGTGATGTTTCTACTGATAGAATACAACTGTTACATATGAATCTCTTTGGTCCAGTAACACCTGTGAGCACTAATTGCAGAAAATACACACTTGTGGTAGTTGATGACTACTCTAGATACACATGGGTCATATTCTTACTCAGTAAGAAAGAGATTCGCATAAAACCGTCTCGAACCATCGAAAAGGCTCAAGATTGAAAAAGAATCGAGTGTGGTCAAAATCGATCGATAAAGGAACCGAGTTTATCAATCATATCATATCTAATTATTGTGCAAAGAAATGGAATAGCTCATGAAACATCACCGCAAGGACCCATATGAGAATGGTGATCTTTGAAAAGAAAGTTCGCAAGGACAATGATTGTTGAAGTTCGATATTCCTAAGAGATTTTGGGTGAAGTTATCAACACCGTGACGCTACTCTCGAAACGGATCCATCTTGACCAAAAACCAAGGAAAAACTCCATATGAATTTGTGGAATGAAAGGAAGCCTCTTGTTTCTTTCTTTTTTCGTGTGTTTGGTTGCAAGTGTTTCATACACAATAACCAGAAAAGATCGGTTGAAAACTTTTGATAGCAAAGTCGATGAAGGGATATTCTTAGGATATTCAAGTCAAGAAAGCCTTCAGAGTTTACAAATCGTAGGACTCTTTATTGTGGAAGTTAAACACCTCATGTTGTTTTTTTATGAATCTACTTGTGTTCGGAAGAAACAGAACATGACTCAGAGAACCGATCAAGAGAATCACCAGACTTAGCAAAAAAAAGAATGATAAAACATCCTCGAACGAAAAGAAAAGACACTTTTTTATGAATGGAGTGAATCGGACTCGAGACAAAGAAATTCGGGATGAAAAAACTCGGGATGGTGAGACTCGAGAATGGAAATTCTCCATCGGAAGGAAAGCCAAAGACACCGAAGTCGACCAATCTAAACATACACCGCCGGACTCGGGTATGTAATGCCGATGAAGATGTGGTCACGGTGAGGCAATCTCGAATCTATCAACCAACGGGGAACAAATGTCTCGACAATGTTTCGAATGGAATTTCCCGAGGAAGATGATTCTCTTTCTCATTTTCTCGTTGTTCCCGAATTTAAATGAACTACCTGAACCTAACATTTATGATGTTGAGGAGGGAACATCCAGGAGAAAATGGTTGGATAGTCATCCTATAAGTCGATTGTGGGTGATCTATCGATGGTGTCAAAACAAGAAGGTTCCATGGAGAAAGTGCTTTGTTCTCGCCGCTTCCTATCGAAAAAGAACCCATCGAGTACAAGATTCATTTTGAATTATCGCTATGCAAGAAGAGTGAATCGGTTCTCAAGGAATGAAGTTTGGGAGCTAGTGGATAGACCCAAGAGGCACAATGTGATTGGAACTAAGTGGGTGTTCAAGAATAAGAGATGAAAACAACAACATTGTGAGAAACAAGGCAAGGCTAGTCAGACAAGGTTATTCCCAAAGAAGAAGGCTTGGATTATGATGAAACATTTGCACTGTTGCAAAGACTAGAAGCCATCGATTGTTCCTTCATATATGTTGCCCACATGAAATTCACGGTCATCGGATGGATGTGAAAAGTGCATTCTCGAATGGTGTGCTTAAGGAAGAGGTTTATGTGGAACAACCTCCGGTTTCGCATGAGAATGACCAAGTTTCTGTGCTCGAAAAAATTCTTGTATGGTTTTAAGTAAGCACTTCGAGCATGGTATGATACTCTTTTCTCGGTTTCTTCTTGACCATGGTTTTATCAAATGAACTGCTGATAGGACTCGTTCGGGATAGAAGATGGGAAAGACATCTTACTTGTTGATTTATGTAGATGACATCATTTTTTATCTCCAAATCATCATTTGTGTGAAAAGTTTTTACCCCGATGAAAGGAAAGTTTGAGATGTCAATGATGGGGAGATGAATTTCTTTCTTGGACTTCGGTGAAACAAACTAAGGAAGAAATTTTCATCAATCAAGCAAAATACACCGTAAACTCGATTGCAAAGTATGGTGTACAGATTGCAATGCAGCTTAGAATTCCTATGAATACTAACTACAAGATGGATCCCGATCTCGAAGGCAAATCAAGAATCACATCGATTATAGAGGATCATTGGATCATCTGCTATATCTCATGACAAGTAGGCACGATATAACATTTCTTTGTTGGGATATGTGCAAGATACAAAGTTAATCCTAAATTTAGTCACATGGAGGCCGCCAAAAAGATTCTCAAATATCTTAAAGGCAATCGTGAATAGAGGATTATGGTATCCGGTGATGATAACCTTGAATTAATTGGTTATTCCGATGTCGATTATGGAGGATGTAGAATCGATGCGGAAGTCTACCACGCCACAGAACTTGTCAATTTCTTGGAAGTAAACCGATATCATGGTTTTCAAAGAAACAAACCCAAGAGCAACCAAGACTACCGGGTTTAATACATGGATGCGAGGAAAGTTCACAGCATGATTCTTTCGCTCGAGACAACAATTGAGGATTATAAGATTATAGCCAATGAAGTACCTATATTTTTGTGATAATAATAAGGCAATTGTTATTTCACAAAATCTCAGATTGCACACCGATGTAAGCATGTTGATATCGACATCACTTCATCGAGATCATGTTGAGAAGAAAGACATCGAATGGAGAAAATTCATTTCGATAAGAGAGTCGATATCTTGACTAAACCTTTGGTCAATCAAGATTTCGTGAACTATCACTTGAATTGTATTAGGTGAATGAATAAAGAAATCACGAAAAAAATTGAAGGTTTTGAGATGCATGAAGTTTTCTCAGGTTTTTACTGAAAAAACTCAGTATAAAATTGAGAGTACTGAACACTGAGTCTTGGGAAACTCAGTTATCCTGAAGATCAAGATTTCAAGATATTATCGACCTTTTATCAAGATCAAGATTTCGGTATTATATTGACATTTTATCAAGGTCAAAACTCAGTAAGACTGATGGAGAGAATTAGTCTGAAGAAGTATTGACTCATGCAACACATTTATTGTCCAACTGAATCTCAGTAATCATTGGCAATAAATAACAAAACACCTGAAGGAATATTTGGGCGGGACCTTTGAAATACACGAAGAAAGTCAATGGTCTGCAGGAACAGTAATTAAATGCATTGTTCATTAATCACCAATAGGGATAAATTGGCGGCTTAGTATTTGCGAAATCGTCCTTTCATATACCCGATTTAGTCTATTTTTAATCTCGACCGTCGATTTCTTCATCTACGCGATTTTCCATAAATCAAAATCCTATATCTATTGGAAAAATTTCCTTCAAAGCCCTATACCAAAAAGCCTTCATCTTCACAAACACTCTGCTTCAAAACTCTAGATTGCCCAGAAATTTCTCACCTATCTCAAAACCCTTCACCAGAAATTCTCCAAAAATGACGCTTTCTGTTTACGACAAACTCGCCATCTCCAATAAACCTTGGTACGAATATGTTGTTTCTCTAGAAAGCTCGCCCAATGCAACTCACGAGGAGGAGGAGTTGCATATGATTCGATTGGCAAAACTTACATGCCTGGTCGCGAATCAACCAAAGGCCGAATATGCCAAGGAGGTAATTGAGTTTGTTTTTAATATGCAATTGGATGACGAAAATTGCATAGAGTCTAAGATTACGGTGTTGCATTTGGAACATAGTACAAAATATGTGGATTTTGTTAGGGAATTGTATATTATTCCTAAGAATCTTAATGTCATATATGAGTTAAGTGATAGAGGTGAAGACCCTACAATATATATGATGGGTAGGGAACAAGAATATCTGGATAAAATTACAGAGCATCCAGTAAAGTTTGAAGCTACTCTGAATAAGAGGCATTTGAAGCGTAAATATCGAGTATTATTGAAATATTGTAAGCAAATGCATCATAAGTAGATCTGGTAGCTTTGAACAGATAAGCACGCCTAAGTTAAGGCTAATGGCGGCGATTGAAGATTCACCTTCCACGGCATTCAACTGGTTGCATTATTTGATCAAGGTGGTGAGTGATCAAGTCAAACAAATTCAGAAGGTGAATGGCTCTGTAGTGGTCAAAGGAAAGATTCTACATGCAACCAAGATTGCATTTATCTTGGAAATGTGCAGAGAAGAGGATGACATCTTTGCCAATACCACTTCCTTTCCAAAGTCAAAAATCCTGTTCAAACCAACAAAGAAGACTTTGAGAGAAAAGAAAGAGAAAAACTCTGAGTCTCAGGAAGAGACTGCTGAAGAAGAAGCTGTTGAAGCCAAACAAGCTAAGGGGAAAGCCCTGATGCAAGTTAAAAGAGAGAAAGGAGAAAAACTGAAGAAGAAAACACTGGCTCCTCAGAAACGCAGAAAGCTTCAATCTATTACTGAGGAAGAGGTCAGTGAAACTGAAGAAACTAGCAAGGGTTGAAATCTCCACTTCAGGTTCTTGCTCAGGTTGTGACAATTGAACAGGAGCAAGAAACTGAGGAACAAGTTTTCTCTGAGGTACTCGAAACCTCTCTGAGCTCAGATAAAATTTCTCAGGAAATCTTCAAGGGACCTCAAATTCCTACTGAAGAGAGACCTGTTCAGACTTCAGATCAGTCTGAACCTCAGGAACTGCTGAACTTGGATGCGCTTCTAAATGAACCATTTCTTGATCCATCAGCACCAGAACTCATACAATCCAATCCTACTGTCCCTGAGAGCCCGAAGTTGAAGAAGGGAGAGGCAGAAGAAACTGAATGGCGAAGCAAGGGGGAACGGTTCATCCTGGACAGATACCCTTAGCTTAATGCATATCCTGACCTTCAGGATCTCTTCTTCAGACTCAGAACCACGGTCTACATCCTGAATCAGACACTTCCGGAGATGATGAATATAGCCTCCTTCAGAGGAGAAGAGTGGTGGAATGCTGAGATTGCTGTTTTGACAGAGTTCTCTGGGTTCAAGAAGACAAAGCTCAGAATGAAAATTGCTGACTTTGATGAGCTAGTAAAGAGAAAGGTGGCTGAGAAAAGGATAACTGATGTTGATGCCTCCAGTTCTATGAATCCAGAAGGAGATGAGGATCAAGATAAAGAGGGTGACAAACAAGATGATGCTGATAAACAATCTGATGGGGAGAAGGAACCTCAGACAGATGCTGAGAAAGAGAAAGAGACTGAAAGTCAGATGGGGAAGGACACTGATGCTGCACAAACTGATATCACACATCCTCATACTGAAGTTAGCACTCTTCAGGTATCTTTTGGCACTATTAAACATTATGCCAAAGCTACTGAGGTTCCTATCTTTAAATCTATTATGTATGATATGCAGACTGAGGCTCAGTTGGAGCAACCAGCTCAGTTGGAGACAATTGTTTTGCCTCCAGTGATTGATTTCAGTCCTATCCTGGATAAATTGGAGAAGGTGGTGCCAATGGTGGAGAAAGTGACTCAAATTGAAGAAACCTTGGCAAGCCAATCTCAAAAGCTGGAAAATCTGAGTTCATCTTCAGACATGCTGCAACTACAAACAACTCTTGCAGATAAAATGACTACTTTGGAAGGAAAAATTGATGTAGTCAAAACTGAGCTCAATGCAGAGATGAAGCAGATATATCAAGAAAGAACTGTCTATCTTGAAGCCAAGCTGGTTGAGAAGAATGATCTGATGATCAAAACAGCTGTTGAGGAAATGGGCTCTATGCTCATGACCAAGATGACAGAGATGATGCATGATGTCTTCTCAAATCAGTTTGCACCTCTTTCAGATGAGTTCTCAATGGCTAAAAATTACATGAGAAGGCTAGAGGATGAGCATGATCAGTTGACAGGGGAAGTGCAAAGTATAAGCAAAGAGCAATACCATATGAATACTGCACTAACTCAACTACTCCCAAGGTATGGTGCCAAAAAGGGGAAAATGCCTGGTGGCAAACTAAGTGAGTTGTTGGCACAAACCTTGAAGAAAAAGGCTCAGAAAGAAGCTGAAAGTAAGAAAATTGTTGATGCCTTAAAAGAAGTTGAAGTCACTGAGAAGCTAAAATTCAAAGAAGCTGAGAAACCTACATTCACTCAGACAAATGATCAGATCACTCAGGAAGTAATTTCTGAGAAATTGAGTATTAGAAGGATGGTTGAAACAAGCCAAGCCGGTGAAGATCAAGTCAGACCTGGAAAGAGAAATGTTGTGGCATTTGTGGAGCAAGAAAAGAAGGAAAGAGCTAAAGCTTCTAAGCCTACTCAGAGGAAATTGATAATGGATTTTGAAGATTCTAAGTAAGAAGCTGAAAAATAAGAAACTGAAATTCAGAAAGAAGTCTTCAATACCAAGAAAACTCTGAAAACCCTTCAAATCGAAAAGGAGAAGACTGTTGCTTCTGTGTCAAGTGTTCCTTTGATCAGGAAAAAGAAAGAAGAAGGGCAAAAAAGAAGAAGTGGTTTTAAAAAGTTTTTGAGCAAAATGAGGGGTACAGAAAAAACTCAGAAATGGCCGCACATTGACAAATGGATGCCTATTCAGTTCAATGATGCATGGGAGGAGATCAAGAGAACCTTCTGGTTCTATTATGAGATTCTGAGAGAATGGAGGAGCAAATTTCGGATATGAATGAAGCCTTCATTGAGTACTTTACTAACATTCTATCCTAAGTACGCAAAGTTGGATCAACTTGGCGGATGAAGAAAAATCGATAGGATAGTAGCCCCTGGTCCATACACTTACCCAGCTCCTAGATTTGAGAATGACTATGTGAATGAAACAGTCATTTCTCATAAGATAGCTCAGTATGTCATTCAGCTAGGCCTAACAGGAAACAACTCTGATATCATCAAAGCAAGGGATGAACTGAAGAAGAGATACTATGGGATGTTCAACATGTAAGTGCCAGAGGATGAAGTGGAAGAAGATTGAAGACTTTGTTCTTCTGTTTTGTTTTTTATTTTCATTGTAATCTGTAACTCTTATCTTACATCAATGAAAATTTTATCTTTATGCTCACTCATTATCTTTTTACATGTCTTTTATGTTTGATATGCCTTATGTTTTGAAATTGTTGGGAGAAATACCATTTTGGTTGTAATAGATAAACTGAAACCTTGGGATAGGTTAGGTTTTCTTAAATGTAACAAGATGGTTTTGGCATCATCAAAAATGGGGAAATTGTTGGGAGATAAATTTAATAAAGAAGTTTTGATTAGATCCCAAAAATCCCGAGTATGACATGTTCAAGATAATCTTGATAGATCGAGTGTTTCAAAAAAAGATAGATTGTTAGGAAGTTATCTCGCACCATGTATAGTCAGCAGATATAGATCAGGTTAGTTTTTGAAGGACATCAAGATTCAAGAAATAATCGAAGACATGAAGACTCGAGAAATAAATCAAGACTCAAGAAATTGTCAAGACATCGAAAACTCAAGATGTCATCAAGACATCAAGACTCAAGATATGTCATCAAGACATCAAGACTCGAAGAATTTTGTCAAGACATCAAGACTCAAGATGTTGAAGACATCAAGACTAAGTATGTCGCTGAAGACATCAAGACTCAAGATGTCATCAAGACATCAAGACTCAAGAAGTTCTATCAAGACATCAAGACTCGGAAGATATCAAGACCCATTAGTTATGAAGATTCAAGAAGATATCAATAATCAAGATAACTCGAATGTTCAGAGGCAATCAATAATATCTATCTCAAGACTACAAAACCGGAGAAAAACGCAAAACATTCGTAAAAAATAGATATTGTCCAAAACATTCATATGCAGACAAAATGAACTAAGTCTAAGTGTTGTTTAAGGTTATCTCATTCAGAGAGATTGACCAAAAGGAGCCGTTTTTGTTTGTCTACATTTACTGAAGACAAGAACCAATCAGAGGAATACAACATCAGATTTTATCGATTAATCGAAAGCGACAGAGATTGAATCATGTCAAGAGTACTAAGTTCCGACTACAAAAATTGGTGATTGGCTACATGACTGCATATTTCCTAAAACATGCAAGGGAGTATTCAAAACCCTAAATATAGCCGTTTATCAAACACCAAAAGAGGAAACCCTTGATACTATCTCCTCCAACGGATAGTTTTTCAAGAGTGACCTGGTGAAGTTGCCTATAAATACCAAAGACCCTTTACATTGAGAGGTAACGGGAAATTTCAAAGCAACTCAATAGTTCATTCGTATTATTGCAAATTGAAGCACTCGAAAAACCTAGAATTTCCCAAGTGTTTCACATTGAAGAGAGCTCAATATTCTAAGCATGGAGTGATAGATATATCCAAAGCTTAGAAGAGATATCATAACCTTTGCATTCGTTCTTATTGTAAAGGATATCTCACCCTAGTTGAAAACCAACCCAAAACTCAAACCCTTTGTTAAGGTAGTTTGTGTGTGTTTTGTTGGTGAATTGGAGTTGTAAAGAGTTAGTAAGCTACAGTGAGTTAGCCAGAAAACTCTAGAGAAGAAGTTAGTAAGTTACTTGTGGTAGTCTGAACACTTGTTTGTGTTTGAGTTAGTAAGATGCAGTGAGTCAGCCAGAAAACTCAAAGTAGAAAAGTTGAGTAAGCTTCTGATTGAAGTTAGCCGTAAAGCTTTTAGAAAGTGGTTAAGGAATTTCTCTCAAGATCGAGAGAGTGGGACGTAGGAGCTTGAGTCTCGAACCACTATAATTGTTGTGTTGTTTTGCTTTTTCAGATCGCATTATTATTTGTTGCATGTTTTTTATCGAAAAGCATAGTTCATCGATATTCATTGGAACCAATCCAATCGAACTTGCATCAAATTGATCACCTTTAATCACCGCTTTTATTGAAGGAAGATTTTCAAAGAAAGCTAAAACGAGTATAAACTTAGGGTCAACCATTCCAAGACACTTGAGTAGCTAGAAACGAAGATAGTTACCAAACCGAACTAACTCTATCGAGGGTTCAAGAAGATAATTATCTCGATCCAAACGCCTCAGGATCTCTCGATAAACTCAAAGCTCGCTATTGGGGCTAATCTTCGAAGCTTCAAAGAAAAAGCGATCGGGATCATTGTCTCGAAGAGACTTTGACTCAGAGGCAATCAGACTTCTAAGGGGCAAAATCATCGGGATAATCGGACTCAAATCGACCCGACCTGAAAGAAAAGTTTTAAAATCATCGAAAACACGTGTATTCCCCCCATACACGTGTGAGACTCGTTAGCACCGGGACCAACATAAGCCCACTTCAAACAACTCTGGAAAGTTTTACAAGATTACTAGTTTGGTAAAGCCTTCAAGAACGAGTTTACTATAGAAGAAAACAATAAACGAAAATGAAGAGTGTGCATAAACAAGTTGTGGAGTGGAGGGATTAGAACAAATTTATATATATGTTCCAACAGTTCATGGTCAATGCAATACCTTCTCTTTGAGTCTTTGAAACAAACAGCCATAAAAATCTCCAGTTCGGATTTAAGGCCTCAAAGTTCATTTAGAAAGAAAACATCCACATTTATTACTTAATTAACAGCATATTTACCTTCGTCAGTGCCTAGTTCAATTGGCCAAAAATGCAGTCTGAGGGACCCTTTACTATATGCAAACCCCAATAACAAAACCCATGTTTCTTAAACTAGTTCTTCAAGTAACCACAGAAGTAAACCCTAAGACACTAAAAAAATTGCTATGAGAAAAAACACAATTTAGATATATGATATACCTGAAGGGTTCTAGGTTCTTGAGCTTCACGAATGGCCTGCACTAGCGCAGCAGTAGCAAGTGCCTCAACGCTGCGATTCCTCAAACAAGTGGCCGAAGAACAATCCCTAAAAAGCTGAAACGCGTGGTCCGAAATATCGCAATCCAGCCCTAAAATTGACGCGACGTCGATTATCTGCAAGTAAGCCCTCAAATTATCCACCACGACCGACGGCCCCGAAGCGCTAGGGTTGCTCCCCTGCGACGTCGTTTCAAGCACCCGCTCCAGCTCGGCCAAATGGCCCGCGAACGAGAGCGACGAATAGGCGAAAACAGGGTAGGGCTCGAGCGACCAAGTGGAGAAGGCGGTGATGAATCCAGTAGG
Organism: Stenogyne calaminthoides; assembly: GCA_037126765.1. Classification (NCBI taxonomy): domain Eukaryota; kingdom Viridiplantae; phylum Streptophyta; class Magnoliopsida; order Lamiales; family Lamiaceae; genus Stenogyne; species Stenogyne calaminthoides. The sequence goes on from JBBCBC010000002.1 coordinate 18,472,594, forward strand.
CTCGAAGGGGTCTTCGACGTCGTTTTGAGGCGGGAACGGCGGCGGGAGGTCGGAGGTGACGAGGCAGAGAGGGGAATCCTGCGCGCGGAGGTGGAAGAGGTGGTGAGGCTGCGTTAGGCGCTCCTCCACCACGCGGCCGCAGGAGACGCACTCGGTGATGCTCCGGCCGGAGGTGGTGCTGGCGCACCGGCCTTGAACGGAGGAGCAGTAGGTGCAACGCATTTCCAATTGGACCAATTTCAATTTTCAAGACATTTGTTACATTTCTTCGTCTTATATAAAATTATAAACACAAATCTAGAATAATTTAGTATTAATAATATAAATCTAATTGTTATTTATTTTCTCTTAAAGCTTAAATGCAGTGGAGCTTCTACTAATTTTTCTTATAGCATCAAATAAAATTCAGATATTAGTCGTGTTACTAAACACACCCCAAAATCTTCTAAACACACCCCATAATTTTAAAAATAAAAATAGATATATGTAAAATGACTAAGTTACCCCATATAAATATGGGGTATCATTTGTCTTTTAAGTTAATTTAGTTTATTTTGATTTTAGTCCTTTAAAATTTTTTTCACTTAAAAAACGTTCAATTTTTTTTGTCAATTTTTTTTTAAATTTATACATGAAAAAATAATTGAAATTTTAAAAAAAATTAAATTAAAATCTAAAAATAATTAAAAAAACTATATCTCTAAAATAACTAAATTAAAATAATAATATAGAATAAGAAAAAAAATTAAATTAAAATTAAAAAATATAATAAAAATTAATTTAAAAATCGACAAGAATAAGTAAAATTAAAAAATTTAAAAAAAAATTAAAATTATATAAAATATTAAAAAAATAAAAAAATAATTTAATTTAATTAAATAATTTTTCCAGATTTTGTTTAGATTTACTGATTTTTTTATTTAATTATTTATTAGATTATTTTATTTTTTTTATATTTTACAGATTTTATTTTACGTTTTCAATTTTTTTATTTAATTTTTTTTTTAAAATTTAGTTGATTTATCAAAAAAAAATTATATTTAGCTTTTTTATAATTTAGAAGATTTTTTTTTAATTAATTTTTTTAATTTATTTATGTTTGAAAAAAATTACTTTCTTTTTTAAAATAATATATTCATGATTTTATTTAAAATTTTAAGAATTTTTTAATAAAAAAAATTACGAATTTGAAAGAATCAAATGATTTTTTAGGAGAGAAATATTTATGAGAAAAGAAAAGGTAGGAAAGTGTTATTTTTTTATTTTGATAGAGGAATGATATAATAGGAAAAAAAATGGGGTGTGTTTAGTAATTCATATTAATTTTTAAATTTTATTGGGGTGTGCTTAACAATTGGAGTGTGTTTAGATGATTTTGGGGTGTGTTTAGTGACACTCCGAAATGTATACTCAACATTATTTTCATATCTACATTCTTGATTCTTGTGTGAGTTGGTGTCGTGTGAAACAGTAGCAAGATCCGATGTAAACTAAATGAATTTTCACCTTATTGCTCCTACAATGACTAAATTGCATGTACTTAATTTACTTTTGATTATTTAACGACTTTTTATCGTCTCACAAGAGAGTATATGCAATAATTGACTTTATAAATAAAGACTATGGAGTTCATCTTTAAAAATCATCAAAATATGAACATTGTCTTGTTCATAAGTAATTAGAAAATTATTTCATAAAACTGTAATTGATGATTCTTCATTGCAATTATTTTATTCTGATTAATGTGATTTTGTAAATGTCAACAGCAAATCATGGAATTTATTGATTTTTCATTATTTAAACTGATAGTTTTTTAACGTTTAATGTGTCTAAACTTTCTCACACGTATGAGACATTGGATTGTTTCAAGGCTAGATCTTGTATGCACCTGGCTGTACCGTGCACTCATAGTGCTTTTTAGAAGTGTGCAACTATACAAAACATAAACGTGCAACTATTCCAAACAGAAGCATGCAACTATGTTCCCATATTAATAGTTGCACTTTCCTGTATAAATAAGTCGCACTTTTCAATATAACAAGTTGCACGCTTCTAAAATGCACTATGAGTGCATGGTAAACCCGAGTGCACATGAGACCCACTCTTGTTTCAAATATTACCAAAATGAGGCTGAGAATAAAAGGACATAAACCTTAAAAGGTTTTAAAATCCAATAGAGGACGTGAATGTTTATCCAAACAGTTTAAGAAATTGTGTAATGAAAATGATATAATCCGACGACCATCAAAACCTTATACACTATTATTCATTGGTGTGACTGAAGAAGGAATGAACGTTGTTGGATATGATACAATCCATGATGGCACAACTATTTTTTAACTATCTTTTTTGAAAGGATAAGTTATTTATAGTTGTCTGCATATTGAATAAAGTTATCCATAGTTGATTAAGTAGCTCTATCTAAACTATAGACAGTTGAAAATCTGATCTTTAGTTAATCTTGGTATCTGTAGACCAACAACTTACATACACGATTCTACGAGTCAGTACAAAAGTTGAGTTTAAAGGGTTTAGAAATGTATCTTCTAAGATACTATGTTAAATCTAAGGGATGCAAAATGATCATAGATCAAGGAGTTCGGAGTATGACATGAGATAAAATCACATAATGTCAATTTTTTTCTGAAAAAGTTTTCCTAGTAAGAGAGTATATATATATATATATATATATATATATATATATATATATATATATATATATATATATATATTTAAAGGTAGTAAGAGGGGTATTCGAAATACTATATTTTTTTAGATTGGAAAAATCGTTCTCTATCAGATCCAAGTGGGAGTAATTTACTTAATGTTGTGATATTTGATAAAAGTTTACCCATTAAGATTAGATGGATCTTGATGAGAGTAATTATTTATATCACAAAGTTTCAATCTTGAAAAATACTCTAGGAAACATGTGTCTGAGAGACATCATGTTATTGAGGGTTACACCTTTATATTTTCAGAAATAAAGATTAGTCTTTAGTGAATGAGGAAGAACCTACAGACGATCAAGAGACTTTATCTCATTATGCAAGAGACTAATGAAAGAAAGCAATGGAAGGTAATATAGAGTCAATTAGGTCGAACGAGTTTTTGAAACTTGTAGATCTGTTATCGGGACACATCTTAAAATTTAAAGAAAGACCGATGGGTCTCCTGTGAGGTCAAAAATGTTCACTTAGTAGAGAAAGATTATACTCAGAAAGGGGTATATAAACCTTCTTCACCTATTGTGAGATTTACTTTGATTCATTCATTTTTTGGCTATAGTATCAAGTATAGATTTAGAATTACATAAAAAATGGACGTTGTCGTTTTTCTCAATGGAGAATCAAAGAAGAGGATAATATTTGTAAATTGAAGAAGTCGATTTACAAACTTAAACAAATCCTCAAAATAGTGGTACTTGAGACTTCATACTACCTGTTGGAATTTAGAGGCACGTAAACACGTATACATGCGCAGCGAAATTAAACAGTTCACCAACAACGAACATATAATTGCATAATTAAATACGTGTAAACATAAAGAGAAATCTTACAGTAAATTGTACGCATATTTCTCTACTATGGTATCCACGTAATCCCCTTTCACGGACTTGCACAGATTTGTCAGTGTTGAATCTGAGACGGAATTTGCTAGGAAAATTCTTATTCTAGATTTTATGGAGAAATATGAACAACGTTATTTGTGAATTCCCAAGATCTCATATATATAGAAGAGGCCCAGCTTAAATCTTAAGCTAACCTGATTGGGAAATAAAATCCCTAATATTTATTTAAATAAATCTCTAAGATTTATTTCCCACATATAAAATCTCTACGGATTTAATTCCCATATATGTCAAATCTCTACGGATTTGATTCCATATATATTAAATCCTACAATAATATTCCATATATTATTATTGGGAATTCTTATTTAATTAAATCCAATTTAATTAAATATTAATAATAATTAATTCCAAATTAATCTATTATTAATTAATTCTCCATAAATTAAATATTAAATCCAATTTAACATTTAATCAACCAACTATAATCCGTAAAGGGAATTACTTGTTGTGTGACCCATAGACCCTCATATATCGGGCGATTAGTCAAACTAACGGTCTTAATTGAACCCTAGACAATAAATCAGACATTCTCAATATATGAGGTACGTTGCGAGAAACGTGCAACTACCTGTAACTGAAACATGGGCTATTACGATTTCCTCCTTTCATTCGCGAATACTCGATTAAGTCTTGAACATGATGAAGTGTCTATTCAAATAACTTAATCATGTTATCTCCAATCACTAATTGATCATGTATGTCACACTTAGCCACAAAGTCTAAGTTGATGTGCATCGGCCGATGACTTTGATCCAATTATGATGAGAAGATGAGTATTCTCTCTAAATCCACTTTGAGGAATGAATCTTATTCTTGGCTCAACTACCACGCACATGCACTTCGTGATGAACCCAATCCAAGCCGTATCTACCCATGGTTAGGGTGCAAGCATTGGTCATGGTCAAAGTTCATCATCCCACACATGTCGTGCGTATTGACCTCAAGTCAAAGGAGTATCTCATTGCTCCCACTAACCGAGACACCAGTAGACACATATAGTGGAAATACATCAAACGGTTTCTCGGATGGGTATACCAATACCTGTTGGGGAATGAGTTGCACAGATCTATTCGGGGTGAATATTTAAATACAAATTTAATTCATTAATTATTACTAGCATGAATTAATCCTATATTAATTCAAATAATAATTGCAACAACATATTATGCATATAAAAAACCACGTAAAACCTACGCATGCGGAATCTACGGGTTTACGTGAACGTACCTCTCGGGATGGCAGTGGCTTTGGTCGGACGGACTAACCAAAAGGACTTCCCAAGTATTCCCTTAGCCCTTGCTCGACAATCCGGTGGAAGGATACTCACGAACAATTAACAAAAGGAAAAAAATAAACTTTGTTGCACCACTTATGTGGATTTGCTAATATTTCCAGCACATGGAATTGTACTTGGGAATGAACTAATCATCCCCTATTTATAGGAGAGGAGGGGGACGAAAATTTAGTGATATTTCAATGTGGGAAAAGACTTTTCTTGGTCACCAAGAAATCTTGAATATATCTCCTATATTCTTTTTCCCATAATTAAAATATTCCACAAAAATCCCACCTCCTCTACAATATGGAATTTTGGAAAATATTAGTGCAAGAATCCAAGATTTGGATCTTCTTGAATTTATGAGATATTCTTGTAATACATATCTTCGATAAATATCCTTTCAAGAAAATCAAGAAAATCTTTCTTGACCTCTATTTTCCAAAAAATTCGAAAATCTCACTATGAATAACCAAGTGGGAGATTTCTTGAATTTAATGAGATAATCTTGTATTCCAAGAATACATATCTTCATTCCATAACAAAATTCAAAGAAAATCTTTCTCCCTCTTTTATTCATAATTTTCGAAAATAAGAGGAAATATTAAGCAACAATATTTATTTTATTTTAATCATCCTTTCAGTTATTGGACTATATGTTGGGCTACTCAGGGGGCCTTTAGGAGAATTAAGATTGGACCTTCTAATGGATCTTGAATATCTAATATTGAGCCACAATATAATTCAAGCCCATAAATATTAATTAATCTCACTACATAATTAATATCAGACTATCCATCTTAACCCATATTACAATCAATATGGCTCCCGGTCATTATTTCCTCGTGTTTAAGATTATCTAGTCCATTAATTAATTCAAGCCATGAAATAGATTTCCGTTAATTAATATTTTTTGTCCTTGGTCGAGAAGCGGTTCAACATTATTATCCATAGGAAACTAATTCCACTTGCAAGATTTGGTATGATAAAACTTATGAACCTCCCAAGGGGGCAAATCAAGCAAGCGTACTTGCACACGATTCTTCGTATTAAATCTTAGCAATCACATGTGACCGATAATATTGCCCAAGATAAAAAGTATTGAATCTCTCTGATTCGCTACCCATGATAAGTCAAAGCAATAGTTACCAATCCCACGTGATCCTATTTAAGGGGCGAAGGTTAAGAAACAACGAACCATCGAGGTCTAATTCTTCCTTGTTCGGGCTCAAGAATTTATCCTCCCAGAGGTCCTATTCAAAGGCATCAGTCATGCACTAGTGTAATCTCTTGGTCAAGACAAACCAATCTGAGCCTTACACCTCAACCTTTCGCGATGGTTGTTCATTTCCATCTAGGTCGTGAATGGCGTACTTATAGTTACAAGAGACTGTTAATTTAATCTTCTGTGATCGGGTATCACTAAATTAACTACAGTGTCACACGTACGAATTATTGAACAGTTATGCAGTAAATATATATAACATTCAATCATATTTAAAGCATCAGTGATAAACAATTTATTTCAGTAAATAAGTCTGAAAATTCAGTTTCGATTATACAAAGTAAAAGCATACTTTTCAGTATAATCCCAACAATACCCTCTAAGGTATTTGTGCATCCATCATGAGATACATAGTATCTCGTAGTAAGTGAGATCTTACTACACTCTCTAATAGTATGATGCAGATCGCACACCAATCTCCATTGTATCATCAATATCCCATTCTTGATGATCCTTGATCGGGGCTATTTGAGAATCATGCTTAAGTCATCTGAGTTCTCACAACCTCAATGACAGCAATGACTCATGGGAACACTTGCATGAATAAATGCAAACAATCAAACATAATATTCAAACAAGTGTATTGCCATACATTAATATTAAGTGAACTATAATATTAAATCAAACTGAATATCATCGAGTATTATGTCCTTACAATAGATTGTCTCTAGGACACTAACACTAACAATCTCCCACTTGGACTAGAGTTAGTCACCTACATGTCTAACCCCTGGACCATCAAATGTCTAGTGTGTACATGAACACTCAGTGTTATGGTGAAATGATCTTCCAAATTAAATATGTGGGATTACATTTTAATTCTATTTCTCCTATCTTAATGATCTCTTGGATCAAATGATAAGTCTAGTTACTGCTTGTCGATCTCGATTCCTTTGCTTGTGCAATCGCACCAACGTTGTCTCAATACAAATTTATTAGACAACTAGCACTCAGAACTACCCCTAGTTCTCTTAAGAACTATAAAATCCAGACAGCCTCCTTGAGGCTTCTGATACAACAATGTACTCAGCTTCGGTTGTTGAATCTACGGTCGTCTCTTTGCTTGGAACTATTCCAACTGACCGCCCCATCATTGAGAGTAAAACATAACGTGACTGTGATTTGTAATCATCATAGTCGGATTGGAAACTTGTGTCAGCATAATCAGTCACTACTAGTTCAGACTGTCCACCATAGACAAGGAAACATTCTTTAGTTCGTCTAAGATACTTCGGAATGGTTTTGACAGCAATCCAGTGAAACTCACCCGTATTCTGTTGGCATCTACCAGTGATGTTGATAGCGTAGGCCACGTTTAGCCTAGTGCAAGACATGGCGACATGATTGACCCAATTGCATATGCATATAGGACATCTTTAATGTGCTTGATATCAGCTTCACTAGAAGGACAATCCTTCTTTGACAGCTTTATCCCATGATTTGCAGATAGAGATCCTCTCTTAGAGTTCTCCATCGCAAAACGCTTCAACACCTTGTCTACATAGGTGGACTGTGATAGCCCCAACATCCCCTTGGATCTATCCCTGTAGATCATGATCCCTAGGATGTAGCAGGCTTCACCAAGACTCTTCATCATGAAGGTCTTTAACAACAAATCTTTAATAGACTGCATTAACGGGATATTGTTTCCCAAAATCAATATGTCATCGACATACACGATTATGAAAACAATATTCTTCTCGCTGCGTTTACAATAAACGCAAGGATCTTCCGAATTTCTGATGAAGTCAAAAGACTTGATAGCTTCATCAAATCGGATATTCCAACTCCTAGAAGTTTGCTTCAATCCATAAATGGATATCTTTAGTTTGCATACTAGACTAGAATTTGACTTAAATTTAAAACCTTCCGGTTGAGTCATAAACACTTCCTTATCAATGTCTCCATTGAGGAAAGCTGTTTTGACATCCATCTGTCAAATAAACATAGTGTGCTGCTATCGCAAGTAAAATTCGAATGGATTTGATCTTTGCAACTGGTGAGAAGGTCTCGTCATAGTTAATGCCTTCGCGTTGACTATAACCCTTCACTACCAACCTAGCTTTGTAGGTTTGTACTTTGCCATTTACATTGGTCTTGCTCTTGAAGACCCAATCGCAACATATGGGTCTAACCCCTTCAGGCAACTCAACCAAGTCCCAGACTTGATTGGTGTACATCGAGTCCATCTCGGATTTCATGACATCATGCCACTTCCCTGAATCAATATCTGATATTGCTTCAGAATAAGTATTAGGATCGTCCTTATCGGATATATCCATATTATCGAGTTCCTCCAAGAGGTAACTGTATCTAATGGGCGGATTACGATTCATAATTGACTTACGGAGTTGTGGTTGTGCAGGTTGTACATTCTAATCGTGAAAATTTTGTGGTGCATCAATTTCATCAATGTCCGGAGAGTCCTCAAGAGCTACACTTTCAGATGTCTATTGGGCGGGAGTTTGAACTATGTTGTTCTCATTCAGCCCACTTGGAGGTTCTTGCACTGGCAAGCATACTCCAATTACGCTCCCACTGGCTGAAAGACGATCACCTAGTGAAAGACTCCCACTGTGAAAGTTGCTGAATGCTCCCACTGATTCCTTGTCATGTTGCTTTCACAAGATATCAGTCTCTTTGTTAATTTGTGGTTCTTGAATTTCTTCAAGTTCTATCAGCTTACGACCTTATTCCTTAAAGACATAGTCTTTTCGAGGAACTTGGTCTGCCTAGAAAAATCACTGATTATTTCTCAGGTAGATAGAAGCAATATCCTTTAGTTTTCTTAGGATATTCCATAAAGTAACCATTTTCACCTTTGGATTCCAACTTGTCGGTAAGCATTCTTTTCACAATCACTGGGCAACCCCATGTTTGATATGTGTAAAAGTTGGTTTCTTGCCACACCATAGTTCATATGGCCTGTGCTCAACCGATTTAGATGGAATCCTATTCAAAATGTAAATTGAGGTTTGTAACGCGTATCCCATAAGAATGTTGGAAGAGAGAAAAAACTCACCATGGACCTCACCATGTCTAACAGGGTTCGGTTTCTTCTCTCAGACACACCATTCATCTGAGGTGTTCCGGGAGGAGTCCATTGTGATTGGATTCCATGTAACTTCAAGTAATCAATGAATTCATGGCTAAGGTATTCACCTCTTCGATCTGATCGAAGAGTCTTGATACTCTTATCAAGTTACTTCTCTACTTTAGCCTTAAACTCTTTGAATTTCTCAAAAGATTCGAACTTGTGTTTCATAAGATACACATATCCGTATCTTGAGATATCATCAGTAAAAGTGATGAAGTATCCGAAGTGGCCCCTGGCTAGAGTGGAAAATGGTCCACATACGTCATTGTGGATCAACTCTAGAACTTCTTTGGCATGCACCCCTTTCCCATAAAAGGTCTATTGATCATCTTGCTCATGAGATAAGATTCACAATCTCCATAAGACTCACAGTCGAATGGGGTTAAGTAGTCTAACTTTCTTAACCTTGTAATTATTTTCTCGTTTACATGATCAAGTTATACAATGCCATAAGTAAGTCGGGTTTTCATGATTACTAAGTTTGAGTCTTTTATTTTGTATATTAAGAACATCATATCCACAATGCAACAAATACATATTGCGAGTAATAGAAAGAACTAGATGACAATCATTAAGTTCTAATCTAAAACCAAAGGGTAAGTCTAACACATAAGTGGACATGTTTATCTTAATAACAAACATACACATTCTAGTACCAGAAGCACCCAGTGTCTTCCTTTAGCAACCAGAACCTTATAGTCCTTCTTCCAGTGCCCTCTTCTACTCACAGTAGAGACACACATCCTTGTTTACCCGTTCATTCTTTTGAACACCATCTTAGCGATAGTGAATTCAAAAGGGGCTTGAGCACGTTGTGAAGTTCAGGCATGGTCGCATCCGTCTTATTTATATTGTAGTTCACAATGAAGCTAAAATATAAATTCGAGAGCAACTGGGGATAGCATAAATGAAAACGTTGGTCTTTTAGCTCAAAGCCTAAATTACCAAGTTTATTAATTAGGCCTATCATCTTAAGCACATGAGGTGAAATCTTCTCTTCTTTAGTTAACCGGCATTTGAACAGATCTCTCATCACTTCATAAATCTCAGAACGAGATTCAGAATCAAAGAGATCCTTCAGATGCTTGAACATTTAGAAGAGACCCATTTTATCATGTTGCCTTAAGCAATTCGGGAGTCATGCCGAGCAACATCCATCACACACTGAGCCTGGGAAGCATCCTTTTGATGCTTCTTCTGAGCTGCTACGTCAAACGTGTTGGGGAATGTTTCGCACAGATCTATTCGGGGTGAATATTTAAATACAAATTTAATTCATTAATTATTACTAGCATGAATTAATCCTATATTAATTCAAATAATAATTGCAACAACATATCATGCATATAAAAAGCCACGTAAAACCTACGACGCGAATCTACAGTTTACGTGAACGCATTTTCTGGACGGGATGGCGGTGTCTTCATCGGACGGACTAACCAAAAGAACTTCCCAAGTATTCCTTAGCCCTTGCTCGACAATCCGGTGGAAGGATACTCATGAACAATTAACAAAAGGAAAAAATAAACTTTGTTGCACCACTTATGTGGATTTGCTAATATTTCCAAAGACATGGAATTGTACTTTGGGAATGAACTAATCATCCCCTATTTATAGGAGGAGGGTGAAATCTAAATTTGTGTATTTTTTCAATGTGGGAAAAGACTTTTCTTGGTCACCAAGAAATCTTGAATATATCCCATATATTCTTTTTCCCATAATTAAAATATTTCACAAAAAATCCACCTCCTCTATTTTATGGAATTTTCGAAAATATTAGTGTGCAACAATCCAAGATTTGGATCTTCTTGAATTTATGAGATATTTTGTATTTCAAGAAATACATATCTTCCATAATATATTTTCAAGAAAATCAAGAAAATCTTTCTTGCCCACTATATTTCCAAAATTTCGAAATTTCACTATGTATAACCAAGTGGGAGATTTCTTGAATTTAATGAGACAATCTTGTATTCCAAGAATACATATCTTCATTCCATAACAAAATTCAAAGAAAATCTTTCTCCTTTTTATCCATAATTTTAAAAATTTGAGAGGAAATATAAGCAACAATATTTATTTTATTTTAATCACCTTTTTTTAGGTTATTGGACTATATGTTTGGGCTACTCGGGGGGCCTTTAGGAGAATTAAGATTGGACCTTCTAATGGATCTTGAATATCTAATATTGAGCCACAATATAATTCAAGCTCATAAATATTAATTAATCACACTACATAATTAATATCAGACTATCCATCTTAACCCATATTACGATCAATATGGCTCCCGGTTATTATTTCCCGTGTTTAAGATTATCTAGCCCATTAATTAATTCAAGCCATTTGAAATAGCTTTCCGTTAATTAATATTTTTGTCCTTGGTCGAGGAACGGTTCAACATTATTATCCATACCGGAAACTAATTCCACTTGCAAGATTTGGTATGATAAAACTTATGAACCTCCCAAGGGGGCAAATCAAGCAAGCATTTTGCACATTCGATTCTTCAGATTAAATCTTAGCAATCACATGTGACCAATAATATTGCCCAAGATAAAAAGTATTGAATCTCTCTCTGATTCGCTACCCATGATAAGTCAAAGCAATAGTTATCGATCCCACGTGATCCTATTTAAGGGACGAAGGTTAAGAAACAACGAACCATCGAGGTCTAATTCTTCCTTGTTCGATTTCAAGAATTTATCCTCCTCAGAGGTCCTATTCAAGAAGCATCATTCATGCACTAGTGTAATCTCTTGGTCAAGACAAACCAATCGAGCCTTACACCTCAACCTTTTCGCGATGGTTGTTCATTTCCATCTAGGTCGTGAATGGGTACTTTTTTAGTTACAAAGGGATCGTTAATTTAATCATTTGTGATCGGGTATCACTAAATTAACTTCAGTGTAACACATACGAATTATTGAACAGTTATGCAGTAAATATATATAACATTCAATCATATTTAAAGCATCAGTGATAAACAATTTATTTCATTAAATAAGTCTGAAAATTCAGTTTTGATTATACAAAGTAAAAAGCACACTTTTCAGTATAATCCCAACAAAACGTGGCTGCCTCAGAGTACCAGTTTTAAGGGTAATCGGGATAGACGTGTCCAACACGTACTCAATCTTTTCTTGCCCAAGCACCAAGCACATGTTTCGGTGCCAGTCCAGAAAATTTGGTCTAGCCAATTTGTTTGTTTCCAAAACACATCTCAATAACAGTTATACATTTCAACTAGCCAAGAGAAATAAAATAAAACGGGAATTAAAACACATAATTCCTATGATCAATATTCAGCAATCAAAATAAACATGGTCTTTCTTTAGTGTTTATTTTGTCTCCATTATTTTCACATACTCAACGACCTCATCGGAAGAAAGTTTTAATTTATATCAGATATAAATTGTAATGGACTAGGATCCACATTCCTACTATCATGATCTCTGCTTTGGCTGAATATCTCAATAGCATAACTGGTAGGTCTCCAAACCAATTGCAGAAATTGCAATTCCTAGTTGATTAAACCCAGTTTAATCGGATGTCCCTTAACTTTCGTTTCCCTGCTTTGGCTGGTGAAACAAAGTTAAGTTGGTTTACAACCATCAAGCGGCGACACTACGTGTCCCTATAAAAGTCTCGTTGAATGTAGATCCGAGCAAAAGACTTTGATCTTAAATACCCATTGGAACGAAATCCCCGGTTTACTTTTAATTTCGATGGAAGACATCGTTTCAATTTAATGAAAAAAACCATATTTTAGTGAGGAACGTTTTAAAGGCGGGGTATTAATTATTTAATCGAGATCCAACATGTTAATCTACATCACATTTGAGCAATTATTGGGCGCCGCCTACCCAAACAATTATAATACGGACGTAAAGTGCGTCAACAAAATTAATAAATAAACAAGTTAAGTTGAACTTTAATAACCCTTTGAAATATTGAATTTTAAATTCAATTTTACGATTATTAAAATTTTAATAATTAATCTAATTAATTATTTGGTCCAACCATTATCCAATTTTAAATTAATCCATATTAATTTCCAAAATCAGATTTTAATTATTTGTTGCTTAGGGGCTCAGGTGCAACTTCCAAAATTGCACGGGAGGGCCTGTCTCAAATCAAATTTGCAAAAAAATGACCCTCTCAAGATCATCCCCCAAATTTCACAGATCCAATCCGTAATTCGGGACAACCAACTCCAAAAAACCCAACCAAAATTTTTATCAATTTATAATTAAATTTCGAATTAATCTAATTAATTCATCATTCAATAAGTCCAATCAGTAAGCAATCGAAAGAACATGAACACAATGGAATCGAAACCAGCAAAGTTAGACAAGACGGCCAAGATGCAAAGCACCACCATCAATAGCGTCGGTTTCAAAGAGTCGTAACAAGCATAAAACGCTTGAGTCTCGATGAACCGCCATCGATGAGTGTCGAACGAAGTCGACGACGCATTTCCAAAGCACGCGCTTGCTTTCGCGCTTCCGTTGAAGAAAGGACAACCAACACCGCCATCCGGGCATCAAGCTACCGCCGCAGGGGTCAACAAGAATTTCGCCGAGGCCGGCCATGTTGGCCCTCCGCTGAGATGGATTTGAAGGGCAAAAGCAGGTTGAATCCCAAATTAGAGCGAGGGTTTCGACGAATTGGGACGGAAGCCCGCCTCCTCATAATCGACCAATAGGGATGCTCACGGTCCGGAACCGGCGGTTCGTTCAACCCGGCGGTTCCAAAATTTCGGAGGTGGGCAAGGAACCCAACCGCAATCAAGGTGGTTTCGGTTCGGATTCGATTCCAACCCGGTTCGAGTTCCTTTTTTTTTAATTTTTTAATTTCTTAATTTTTTGGATCTAAAATACAAAATACAAAAAAAAAACGGCGATTCGCGGTTCCAGAAATGATGGAACCAGAACCGAACCGTGTATCTTACGGTTTCGATTAGGTTCTTGATTTTTGGATCTAAAATACAAAATAAAAAAAAAAAAATCCGGCGGTTGGCGGTTCGAAATGATGGAACCGACAACCGAACCGTATCTTTACGGTTTTCGGTTGGTTTAAAACCGTAACCGAGTGGAACCGGTTCCGTTTTTTTAGCATGTCTATCGACCAAACGAAAGCAGACCCTTTTCGCGCGATCGGAATCCAATCCCGCCGCTTGAGAGAGGTGCCCATCGCCCATTTGGATCTTTGGATGCGCCAGCGTCGAGTTGCGGCGCGCGCTCTTTCCCCCCATCGTCATTGAACAAATCAGTCCCGTGTGGCCATCGCAAGACTTGGCGATTCATCGTCGTCTCGAGCGACGCTGTGGGTCGTAGATTTTCAGTCGAGCGGCGTCGAATCGCGGTGGAGCAGGAGGAAATATTTTGGGTTCTCTGGAAGAAGGGGTGCGAAGAAGACGACCCAAAACAATTGGACCGGTTAAAACCGAATCCCAAGCCTTAATAAACAAAATTTGAGCGGATGTCAAAACCTTTATTAATTTCAACTTAATCTGCGTTTTGAATCCCATTGTTTTGTTTACCAGCAACCAATTTCAATTTATCTAAAGGTTGGTTTAAACAAATCGAAACAAAATTAGGTGCAAACACGCACGAAATCATTAGCAATTAAATCAAGAGTCCGAAGCTCTGATACCACTGTTGAAATTTAGAGGCACGTAAACACGTAATACATGCGCAGCGGAATTAAATAGTTCACCAACAACGAACATATAATTGCATAATTAAATACGTGTAAACATAAATAGAAATCTTACAGTAAATTGTACGCATATTTCTCTATTATGGTATCCACGTAATCCCCGTTCACGGACTTGCACAGATTTCCCAACATTGATCTGAGAAGGAATTTGCTAGGAAAATTCATATTCTAGATTTTATGGAGAAATATGAACAACGTTATTTGTGAATTCCCAAGATCTCATATATATAGGAGATGTCCAGCTTAAATCTTAAGCTAACCTGATTGGGAAATCTCTATGGATTTAATTCTCATATAATATTCAAACATGCTTGATAATCCTTGATCGGGGCTATTTGAGAATCATGCTTAAGTCATCTGAGTTCTCACAACCTCAATGACAGCAATGACTCATGGGAACACTTGCATGAATAAATGCAAATAATCAAACATAATATTCAAACAAGTGTATTGTCATACATTAATATTAAGTGAACTATAATATTAAATCAAACTGAATATCATCGAGTATTATGTCCTTACAATAGATTATCTCTAGGACACTAACACTAACAAGACCATTATGTTTATGTTTAACGGTCCAAAGATAGTTATGAAATTCTACGATCATATGTTGATACATTGTTAGTTGGAAAGACAACAATGAGAATCTTTTGGTAAAAGCTTCATAAAGATCGTTCAAAGAAGTTTACACCCCTAGCCCCCCCTTGTATCTGCCCCTGCAAGCAACTATCTAGTACATCGATAGTGGATGCTCAAGGCACATGACTGGAAACAAACATCTCCTCAGTTCATACACAGAACAAGAAGGCCCACGCGTGCTCTTTGGTGATGATAACTTTGGTTTTACCAGAGGATTCAGAACCTTAGAGAATGATGATGTACAGGTTACTGGAGTCTTGTATGTCGATGGTTTAAAGCACAACCTGTTATCGGTTTTGACTCAGACGGGATTGATCAATTTAGCCCGTTTCTTAGCGGAACTTCTTCATCCGAATTCGACATTCCACGGTACTAGCTTATTTTCGATTATTAGTATTTGTATTTCTTATAAGTTTATATTCACTTATTTTAATTTGGCGTTGTTATGTAATTTAAATATATAGAATACATGTATCTTAGTATTAGGCGAAATATGATCATGTATTCATATCTAATATGTAATGTATATTTTGTTGTATTTTACGTCATTTCTTGTTGTTAAAAATATGAATTTTTAATATTCATAAAAAATATTAAATTACACAAAAAAAGTAAATCTAATTGTAATTATAGTATCAATTACTTGTATAATTATATTTATAAATATAAATAAAATTATATATTGTAAAGTAAAATTAACTATTAAATTTTTTAAATTAAATTATAAAGTAGCTCTAATTAAATATAATTATAATTAAACAACAAAGCAACTCTAATTGTAATTGTTGTATCAATTAATTGTATAATTATATTTATAATATTAATAAAATAATAGATATAGAGTTTAGAATTGTTAATAGTGAAACTCAATATAGAGTTCACTGTTTAAAACTCTATCTCTAAATTCTAAAATAAAGTACAATTGGAGAAGGAATCGTACTTTATTTTGGAGTTAAACGCATAAATGAAGTACCGCTACAAATGCTTTTAGATTAATTTATTATGTTAAATTTATATCATGTCAACTATTTATGAACGAACAAACTATAAATGCCTATCCACCACAATACACACAGTCGAAATTTCCTCCAAAATGTGACTAAAGCAATGACTGTTTCTCACACCGTTTCCAAAAAAAAATAAAGACTGTTTCTCATAAAACATAAAAACTCAATTGTTACATTAAAAAAATATTATAAAGTATTGACTAAGAAATTTTTTAAGATAACTATAAAATATCCAACAAAAATAATTTCGTCTTAATAATGAAAATTTTCTATGACTTGTTTACAGATTTTATAAATTTTAGTAGATAAATAAATTATATCTACAAGCAAATTCCACATTTGTGATTTCCTTAGGTAAATAGATTACCTATAAAAATAATTTTATAAATTACAAATGTATAGACAATTTGTTTGTAGGTGATTTATTTGGCTACTAAAATTTATAAATTCGTAGACAATTCATAGACAAACTTCATTATTTAAGGAGAAAAATATTTGGCCGAAAAATTCTATTGGCAAAACTCTATTTTGTTGAAGTGTTTCTTAAAAAACTACACCCATTGGCATGTCTTGATATCTCATGAGATTCACAATGTTAAATTCCTTTTAAGGTAGCCAGAGATTAAAAATCCATTAATTGGACTCACAGTTCAGCGTATTTATCTATGTAAAATGTTACACCCCTATTCCAGAAGACTTAGCACATTTACTTTTTACTCGTGTTTTCGCGTGCAAGTTATTTATTAGTATTTCAAATAATAAAATGACTTTAAAGGTGGGGTATGATATTCTTTACCCTCCTCTATCATACGCATTTTTTAAAATTATTTTATCATTTCAAATAGTAATAAAAAATTTGCTCGTTAAAACACGAGCGGAACAGTAACTGTGCAAAGTGTTCCGGAACGGAGGTAGTATGATATTAATTTAATAAAAAATAATAATATTATTAAATTAATTTTTATAATATTAATGAATTAATTCATTTCATACTATAAAACTTGTTCCCAAGAGTCTTTGCGCTTAAAAAATTGGATCTAAAAAAATTTAGGAAAAATTACAACTAGATACAAGATTTGAGTACAAATAATAATCAGATACAAAGTGCAAAAATTTAAATTAAAGTACAAATTTTTTCAATTTTTTTGCACTTTTGTGCCTGATTGTAATGTTTTGAGTGATTTGCAGTGAAATTTTTTTCCCAAAAATTTAAATAGCATGCAACCTCATGAGTAACATTTTGTATTTGGTAACCACTTGCGGTAAATTTGACTAAAATTTTGAATTGGGTAAATTCAGATTACCAATTTTTTTTAAAAAAAATATAGAAATTACATCATTACATGGATCAAATTCAAAAACAGAATTAATTATTGAACCGCAAGGCTTGTCTAGAAATTAGTTCTATTCCAAAACCCCTTTCTTTCTCTGTCTTCTCTCCAGATTCCGTTTCCCTTCCAATGGCGGAGTACAACAACAACGAGCAGAGCAACCCACAATGGTCCCCAAAGAAACCGCCCTGCAAGCCCTAAACACAATAATCCAGCTCCACTTCGAGAAAACCCTTGAGAAAAAGCGGGCGGTGGACCTCCAGAAAAAGGAGCTATGGAAGCTTTTCCATCTCTTCTTCCTCTTCTTGGGCCTAATGTTCGTGGGCCAGGCCCAGACCAACAGGCTGCAGTGCCGCCACTGCTGGGTCCCCATCGGCCTCCTATCAATGGCCCACCTCCTCTTCTACGTCGCCGTCGCCCAGACGCTGCGGTGCATCAACGGATTCAAGTACCAGCGGCGCTGCCATAAGTTGACCCTCGGCCTCGCCACCGACCGCCTCCGCCAGATCAAGCTCCGGCGCGGGGAGGAGATGGGGGAGGATCTCGAGATATGCTACCAGGAGCCGCCCGAGAGTTATTTCGGTAAGTTTAAGAGGAACTGGGCGCTGCATTTCGGCTTCTTGATTTTTGTTTATGGGTTTATGGTTTCCTCATCTGTTGTTCTTCTCTGCTTTTAGGAGTTTCAGTAATTGTTGGAATTCGTTCTTGTGTTATGAGGGTTTGTCGTTTGAATGAAGAGGGATTCAGAGTGAGGGTTTCACTTTACCTTTTTTTTTTTTAATTTAGTTGTTGCTTTTAGTTTTTTATTGGTTTTAATTACAAATTCAATCAACATCTTTATTTCTTTGCAATTTAATCTAAAATTTTAGAAGTGAGGTCGAATTTGCATTTTGGTGTACTGCACATTCTGGTACATTTCAGAACAATACAACTTATTATAATAAAAAATATAATTTATTTACAATTAATAATTATTAATATAAAAAAATAATTATACTTCTATTCTACAATATATCAATTAAATGTCTAAATAAAAATTGAACAATGTGTAGAAAAACTATTGGTGTCATTGTCATTACCTACTTTATGCCGGTGTGGGAATTGAAGCATATACTTCCATTCTACAAGTAGCTAGAAATATAATTGTCGCAAACTATGAAAAGTTCTTTCCATAATCATTCTTTTTTTGCCTTTTCTACTGTCAGAAAAATGTTCATCATTTTTAACGTCAGGAAATTAATAAAAAATTGATACGTCATCTGTCTTCGCCATTAGCGATCTAATTTCGCACTAAGATAAAATAATTTTTTTTTAAATATAAAATTATCCAAATGTCTTATGTTAAATATTTTAGGGAAAAAAAATATACAAATCTACTAACTTAACCCTCTATACCCTTTTTCCATCCTCCCTTATGAACACTATTTTCTTTCTTGTTCCTTCTTCGCATCAAATGAAAAATCGAACGCTGTTTTCTTTCTTGTTTCTTTTTCAAATCAAATGAAAAACCCAACTACTTACGAAAATATTATTAAAAAGAGATATTGTGTTAATTTCATGGTTGAGAATTCTAAACAATGTCCAGAAATTGAACAACAAATTACTTGATCTCTAGGGCACGACTAAAGCAATCAGTGGCTTCGGCATAATCTCCCTCCTTGCAGGCTTTAGCGTCACAAGCCATTAACTAATCAGCATACTCCAAAGACTTCTAATGTTCTATTTCATGAATTATGTTGAATTGTGTTTTTTTATAAGAATTTATGTTGAAATATTGTTCAAAACTACGAAAAAGGGGTGTATGCTTTTAACCCACAAAACATGAAAAAGAAAATAAAAATATATATAAGTAATGATAGGACTATAGCATTGATGTTGCTGCTACGATTGTCACAACAAGAATGTTTTCATGGCCTGTAACCCCTTTTCCATGTTGGGGCCAATTACTCTCTAGTATAATGGTAAAATAAAAATAGCAACTAGATACATTTTAATTTTTTAGAGCATGTAATTTGATAGAAATACCCCTATTTTATCCCAACCATTTTTTTAATCATTTCATGTGCATCAGCATTACACCCTCTCCCACCATCTGTCCCATCACCTTAAAAAATGTGACTATTTTTTTGTCTTGTCTTGTCATCACTTTTTCGTGTCTTATTATCTTCTTTTTTCAGTCTCTTATTTTTTTTCATTTAATATGTCTACTTTATTTTTAATTGAAATTATAATATTATTTATACGTACATAATGCATTTTTTCCATTGTTTGTTTTTAGATTAAAAACATTGCATAGAAATAGTATAACTAATTAAATAGCACTACTGAGAAGGTGCAGAATGCACCACTTTTTTTATTGTTTTATTTTTCGAACAAAAATATTGTATATATTAAAAAATACATTAAAAATATATTGCATATATTAAAAAAAATATGGATATATTAAAAAATACATTGCATATATACTGAATACATTTCATATACACTAAAAAAAATATTGCATACACGTAAATTACTTTGCATACACACGTAAAAAATTGTAAACACGTGTAAAAATTGTATATAACTTAAACAATTGCATATACGCGCATTACATTGTGTACATGTAATTTACATTGCACACAATAGTAAAAAATTACAGCAAGTGTAAAATCACCAAAAAATCATATCCAGTTCCAAAATTCCCCCATCTTTCACGGCCTCTGCAAAAGCCCGCAGATCCATTTTCCACCATACCTATTGTAAAAGGACAAGGTATTATGTACCACTAGAAAATAGTATTAGTTCTTACAAGAAATAGTATTAGTTTTTAGGAACAATAATATTACAAATAACAGTTTTTGCACAATCAAGCCCCAATAATCTACCCCATGAAATTGCACAAACTATGATTAAAATACATCTAAAAATCATGCTCAAACTACATAAACCTGCAAATCATCCAATTCAAGAATTCAATCAATACCTTTCGCGAATAGTTTCAATGTACGAAAGAGTACATTCCTCCAAAAGCCCGCAACACTCGCATTTCACGAAATCGGCCTCGATTTGGCCCGAAATACTCATGGACCCGTTATCAGGACCCCACCATCGCTGCCCGCCAGATCCACACGCGCCCAGATCCACCACCAGAAAACCCTAAAATCGTAGATTCACGAAATCGGCCTCGATCGGTCAAATCTGCCCCAAAAACCGAAAATCTCCACCCCCATCAGATCCACCCCCCACCCCCATCAGATCCACCCGCAACCGCCACGACAAAAACGTCCACCACAAAAACGCCCACCTCAAAAACGCCACCACCGCCACCACAATCGTTTCACCATCGGACAGAAAAAGAGGCGGCGACGCCACCGCGACACCGCCCCACCACTCTCCACTACTACTCTTCGTCGACACCGCCCCACCACTCTCCCACCATTACTCTCCAACGTCAGAAGAAGAGAGTGAAATTTAGAGAGGGAGAGAGAGAGAGAAGGACATTATAGAGATAAAGAGAGAGAAGTTAGTGCATATGAAAAGAAAATTAAAGAGATAAAGAGAGATATAGATAAAACGTGTGCAGAGGAGAAAGAGTGTAAGAAAAAGTGATTTGACATTTTTTATTAAACAAAAATTACAAAAATCTGATTTGAAAGGTTAAATATGGTATTTCATCCTCTAAAAAATGTACTCCATTGCTATTTATTTAGTTGAATGTATTGGATTGCTAGTAGTACCCCAAAATGTAGACTCCATTGCAATTACCCCTTCCATTTTCAATATTTCTCAACACACATTTCACAAAAATCAATTTCAATTTCACCCCTCTATAAAATGCCTAATTTACTCATGCTATCCTCCAAATTATCAAACGTAATGGATAAGAAGATAGAAGACCAATTACAGGCGGTGAAGAAGAGCGGCCGGTGGTTACGGCGAGAATGTATTTTGATGCATTATTAGGGCTGAATTAATCATAATCTCTTGTTTATATTTATAATTTTAATATGTTTAAAAATATTTTAATTTAAAAATAAAATTAAATTTATAATTAATGAACTTTTTTAAGTATAAAGGTAAATTAGTCATTTTATATTTTTTTAAAAATTATTATTTTAATTTTTTAGTAGTGTGATTGCGTAAAGCAAAGTGTAAACGCACTAATGTGAAGTGCAATCATATAAAATGAATCACATTCGTTTGATCAATAATTCAATAATAATTCAATGATAATTAGAGAATTTTTAACGTCAGGAAAGGCGAAGTTTTTTTCTGACAGTAGAAAAATCCTTCTTTCTTTGATGCAACATTAGATTTTTTCTATTTTGCAGGAAACTTTTATATGCTACGTTAAGTGGTAATCTATACTGTCATCGGAGTTATTGTTTCTGATTTATCAGCCAATTAATTTATATTGTGTAGTTTTTCTTACTTAAATACATTTAGCATGATCGATAGGAGTACTAACTATATTTCATCGTTTAGGTGGCTATTGCCCATTAAGAAATAGTCCATACAATTACATGACATGATGACGTCAAATATACTGTGGTATATAATAAAATTATAGTTTTTTATTGGTTTAATTATAAATTCAATCAACATCTTTCTTTCTTTGCAATTTAATCTAAATTTTAGAAGGGGGTCCAATGTGCATCAAAATGCACTCATAGTGTATTTTAGAACCGTACAACTTATTTTACTGAAAGATACAACTTATTTACACTTAATCGTGCAATTATTAATATAAAAAATAGTTATACATTTTAATGTAAATAAGTCACATTTTTCAATATAACAAATTGCATTATTAGGGTTTGTGGTTTGAATGTTGAGGGATTGAGAGTGAGGGTTTCACTTTATGATTTTTTATTTTTTATTTAATTTAGTTGTTGCTTTTAGTTTTATTGGTTTAATTACAAATTAAATCAACATCTTTACTTTATTTATTTGCAATTTAATCTAAAATTTTAGATAATTATAAATAAATTACTAACTTTTAATTTTAATTGTAAATTAGTTCTAGGGACAACCCTTTAAGCCTAAATTTTGTTACTGGGATTTTGTTAGATTAGAAAAACGACATTTAGTTAAAGAGGCGTCGCGTCATCAGATCACGTTAGATCCGATTAGAAAAGGGGTTGTTCGAAGATTAATTCATAACAATATTTAAAGTTGATAGTTAATTTACAATATTTGATATTGTCTGTTTGATTACGGCCAAATTGAGTATTTTCTGGAGCATAATGATCCAAATTATAGAGTGAGAGAGAGAGGAGAAATTGACAGAAGTGAGAGGACGTACGGTTGATTGAGAATAAGAGAGGGGTATTTTAGTGTGGGAATTATGGGTATTTTATATATGATTTTGAATCTAAAAGTTAATTTTTTTTCCCTTTGGTCCTATGAGCAAGTATGGTGAGGTTCAATCCCTAACTTAGAGGTCCAAAATAGTAGCTAAAATGACTAATAGATGCAAGCATCTCAATCAATTACTTTCATGTGCAAAATCCACTCTATCCAACCATTTTTGTATGAATCGTACATATTGCAGCAACTGAAATGACACCCCATCACATTTACCCATGGATGTAAAAATCGGCCTAGACGCTAGGCGGCCTCTGATAGATCCGACTTTGCCAAAATCGGCGAGAAATTTTTTTTTTTTTTGTCAGGCGGCGCTTAGGCGAATTTAGGCGGATCTAGACAGATTTATGTTAATTTATTTTGTAATTTTTTTTAAAAAAAAAAGTCGGACCGCCTGGGCGCCGACTAGGTCGACTAGGCAGACCTAGGCACTAGGTGATCAGAATCCGTCCGCCTAGCGATTTTCGACTTCTGCATCCTTGCATTTACCTACGCAAGTTTGCAGACAAAATTTACACCCCCACCTCCACACCCACCTCCACCTTCTACTTTTCTGTCTCTCTCCTCTATCTTATCCTATTTTCAGAACTCAACAACTTTTATAGGGTAAATGCTTGCGACAAAAAATTGGAGAAAATAGGAGAAAAAATAGCAAAACACACATTAATTTCGCAATAAAATCCGTTTGATCTTCGTGCAAAGTGGGTTTGTCGTGAATTCTACGTTTTCATTTTATTTCATTTACGATTTACAAATATCACATCTAAATCGACATGCACATATTCATAATTTCATGAATATGTGCATGATTTCATGAACAAATTGTGCACTGACAATCCCAGATTTTCATCCGTCTTCATCAACATCAAACTATAAAAAAAATCAGCAAACATCCAAGTGCATAAAAATTACTTATCCTCAAACCCAATTTACAGACCCAATTCATGAATCAAATGCGTATACATAGTCCAAGATGTATCCATCTTCACAGACTTTGAAACAATTAAATGAACATATATCGACTAACAAAAAAAAATAGACTTTGAATCAATTAAACATCATTATTCAACAAACAAAAAAATTACAAATCCACAAACAAAAAATTATATATTCACCATAAACCCAATAGATCTCGACGGCACCCAAAAATAAATATAAATGTCTTAGCTAATCCACTAATGTAGTAGAATAAATAAGGGTCGATCCCACAAGGAATAGTGAAATTAAATTGAAAAATTCGTGTATAAAAGCAATAAAAAGAGGGGGGGGATTTGTTTGGTTTATTCTAAAACTATTAATAGGCATAAAAAGAAAACAATAAATAAAAAAACAATCTAGTTCTCGAATAGCTTCCCCGAATGATTATTCACTCAATTAAAACTAATGATATTCTTGACTCTATTCGAATCTTGCCCCTAGACCAGTGGTACGACCAAACTAGTCCGAATTGTTTCTTAAGTTTAATTAATTAGAAAGTACGACCCCTAATTAATCTATCACAATGAACAACCTTAAAATATGTATTTAAGATTTAATTCACAGAACACATTAACGCACCAAAACAATAGAGCAAACTAAACTATGGAAGCGAAACGTTCGAACCATATAATCTAGACTTCGTTATCCCTAGAGTGATCTGCCCTAGTTGCTACAATAACACATGAATATAACAATTACGGATTATATTATGTGAATTAGCTAGAATTAATTAATAAATAAATTAAGGTGATCAATCCTAATAAATCTATTAATCAAAACACGCAAAGCATATAATCAAATAACGAATAAATCAAATAAGAGTTAAAAAATCATTACTAAATAAAAGAGTCTCAAATCATTCAGGGTTTCACGTCTCCTCGAACTAGAATAAGAAATTAACCACTAAACCTAGCTAATGAAACAAAATAAATGTCTTCTTTTCTTCTAAAAAATGTCGTCGTGCCCCTCCTTTCAAGAAAAATAGGTGTATATATAGCATGTAAGGCGGCTGCTTGATGCCCACGTCCATTAGTTAGAATAGGTCACCAACTACTTTAGCCCATGGGCCCATTTAATCAAGCTTAACCAAGATTCCTTCCGTGAGTAGTTGTTGGGCCCAAGACCATTTTTCTTCTCGCTCACGTCCAACTCGTGTTTAATATATCTTCACACACGTGGCTCGTCTCAAATTTCATCAAAAAGTTTTATAAATACTAGAAATTCATATAAAACACAAAATCAAAGCAAACGAGATCAAACTAAAATAAGTTGATTAAATGCAAATGATTAGTGAATTAATAACCACAAAATTATAAGAATAAGCACATAAATAACACACTAAACTTGACTTATCAGTGTCCGCGAACAGATTAAACACAGATCGTAACAAAATACATGCACATGCACGAATACATGAATCTGTTCATAAAATTATGATTATATGCATAACTCATATACTCCAAAAAATCAGCAAAACTTTTCTCTTTCCATTGTCTTCTTTCTCAATCTTCCATCTTGCAGAAACCATAAACCTGTGAACAAAAAAATAACACCGTTGAATTCAAAAATCTAGATCGTCACAAAAACATAGATTAAACATCAAACAGATTAATTCTAATTTACACGGATCATCGCAAAAAACAAAAATAAAAAAATCAAACAAAACAAAAAAATCAATCACAGCAAAAAAACCCCAACAAACCAGCATTTACATAGAATAAACATATTAAACACAGATCGTAACAAAAAAATAAATTCAAAACACAACAAAAAAAAAACAAGATTTACTAGATCGGAGCCGTCGCTGAAGCCATCGGAAGTCGCCGCTGAAGCCATCGGAAGCCGCCGCTGCGGCGTGGGCCTTGCGGGAGCCGCCGTTGCGGCTTGCAGCATGCCTCCGCCGCCGCCTGTCACAACCAAGATACCACCACTACTAGATTCTATCCTTTTTTAGCCAGGGTATATCGCGGCTTCGGCGACTCCGATGCGCAACCACTGTCACCACCTACGCGCACGCGGTAGAGATTGAATCTGTCGGCGGTGAAAGCAGATCTGATGGCGGTGAAAAGATGCAGAACAACTACATGTTTGTGATTATGAGATCTTGAAAGTTTGGATGTTGGACGCGAGATCGGAAAAGTTTGCAAAACAGACGGCTCCAGCGACGCTCCTGTTGGAAGGATTAGACCCACTCTTACTTTTTCTGTCACGCGTTGACCGCGACAGAAGTGACGGCTGTCGCGCATTGACCGCGACAGAGATCAATTCTGTCACGCCAACCACGCGACATAAATTAGTTTTTTTTTTTAAGTATTTAGATAATTAATTAATTAGTTTATTTAGTTTATAGTTTATTATTTTAATTTTATTCATTTTATTATTTAGTTTATTGTATATGTAAGATAATTAATTAATTAGTTTATTTAGTTTATTCATTTTATTATTTTATTATTTTATTATTTAGTTTATTGTATATATGAAAGTGTTAGTTGTTTAGGGTTGAAAGTGTTAGTTGTTTAGGGTTGAAAGTATTAGTTATTTCATTTAAAAGTATTAGTTGTTTAGATTTGAATTTATTAGTTATTTCATTTTAAAAATATTTATTGTTTTATTGAAAGGCATTAAAAGCGAACAAAATTTTGTAATTATAATTTTCATAATTAATACATTATTTTTATTATAAAGTTATTCATTTAAGTAAAAAAACATTTATGATAAATTAAGAGTAAATAGTTTAACAACTTATAATAGTAGACTGTTTAATTGATATTTCACAAAAATTAAGTACCAATTTGATACAATCTTAATTAATAAAATAAAAATACATGAAATTTAAATGTTTTTTCCCCAATCCAAGCGCTTCCTCTTTTGTATCATTGACACTCTAAAACCGTCAAAATATAATCGGGGTTTCTCCATTTGCTTAAAACCTGTGTCAAAAGCATGAGACATAAGATTTGTGGATGGAGGGAGTAACTAATATATGTAATATAATATTTAAAAAAAATCTGGCCTGGAGCGTCCTCGGCCAGTCCCTGCGTAAGGGGGATACTTTTCCCTGTCCAAGCCTTGTGAGGAATTTACTCCGCACATATCTTTTTGCAAATTTCGGAAAATAGAGGATACCTTAGCCACATGATTAGAAATACCTCTTGATTTCGTTCTGCCCACCATAAACTCCGATTGCGCTTGGTCGTTCAACCGAATTCCATTCGGCGAATAATACAACGATGGCAGCAGTCCACTGAAGTTATTGTTCACAGTAATTCCAGTCTGTATATGTTCTCTCCGTTCAGGGCTTGAATTCAAAAGGAGAGTTCGATTGGATATGTGCGATTTCCGCCGCTTTTGCTTCTTCCTGGGTGCTCGCGCGCGGTGAATCTGTTCCTGGTATAGACCGGGTCGAGCAGACCCTATCGGTGGCCTTCTTTTTCACCAGACGAAGAGATGGGCTGCTATCTGGGCCCCATTGACCTTGGGGCCATTAAGGTTAGGGCCCAACTCGCCCGCTGAAGCTTCCACATTTGGGCAATCACTAATTCCTTGGTCCACTCCCTCATTAACTGCCTGAGACTCTTTCCTCGTACTAGCCCTAATTAACTGCCTGAGACTCTTTCCTCATACTATCAATCGCGGTATTTAATAATTCCTTGTTCCCACAGAAAATTAAATTCAGGCATGAATGTGCACAAACCTTGAAGAATGTGATTTTGAAATCAGCTAGATTTTCATTAATTCTGAATTTACCTGTAATTAAAAAAATAAAGATTTTTATTAAGATATATAGTTTTACATAATATTAAAACGTTTAAAATGTAAACATGATTAAACTTACTTCAAATATAGTCCACATGTGTTCCCGGCACTCGGAAGGTACCATGGGCCAGTTTGTCCATTTTTGGTCAAGATACTTGCAGGATATGCCCCGTACCACGTTATTCACACAGAATCCAAACTGTGCGATGAAACTGTCGTGTCCAAGTAGTTTGTCCATATTAAGAATGATATAATTTAAAAAAAAAAAAATCAAACGTGATATTATTTATAAAAATTAGATTACCTTCCATCTTTGTCCAACCACAGCAATGACAGGGGTCTTTCCTGGTTATCGACACTGTTGTCATTTCTTGATGTTCTTTTTTTGCACTCATCTTTTAATAAGATATACAAATAGATTAGTTTTTATATATTTAGGTAAGTAAGTTCTATATTATTATTGATTTTTATAATAAATTTATTTAAAAAAATTACTCCCTCCGTCTCAATCTTCGTGGGATTGTGACTGTTCATAAACATTTAGTGTAATAGTGATAAAGTGGTGGGGTAGGAAGAGTTATTTATTAGTATTTTATATGATAAAGTGATAAAGTGATAAAGTGATGAGTAATTGGGGGTATAAAGTGTTGTTTATTAATATTTTATGTGATAAAGTGATAAAGTAATAAAGTGTGTAAGTAACTTTACCATAAAGATTGTGACAAAAAAAATGGGTATTTTACCATAAAGATTGGGACGGAGGGAATACTATAAAAAGAAGTTAAAAAATATTAATTTTTAAAATTTATAAAAATTAACAAAAATTAAAATACGTCAACAGTAAAATATTTAACAAGAGATAAAAAATTGCAATAAAAAATATTTAACAGTAAAAATTGCAATAAATAATTCATCAAACATTTAAATAAAAAAAATCTAAATAAATGTACTATTGATTGTTATTGTTGTCGTCAGGGTTGTTGGGCTGGTTTTGGTAATAGTGTGGATATGGGTAGTCGTTCCACCAACCAGGTTGTATTGGTTAGGTGAATTGTTCAGGGTGATATCCTTCTTGCGGTCCCCAATATCCAAGATTGGGCAATATTGCGGTACCAGCATGTTGGACAATTACGTTAAGTCTAGCATTGACATAATTTGGACATTGTGGATCCTGACTAACTTGCTGGAGTAACGACTGCGTGTTTTGCCTCATGCGTCCCAACCTACGTCGCGCTGAACCATGCATGGCATTGACGTACACATTGTTTTCACCGTGTTCAGGGTTGTGCACTCTCAAATGTGTTATGTTTGCATACCATGCAGTATAATCCGACGTGGTACTATCCGCATCTAGAGCTTTGGGACCAAGATGCCCGAGTGGGTAATTGTGATTGCCCGTCTCATTTCAATATGCGACCGTAGGCCCATACACCTTCTTGTAGCCATTTGCTATGACACCATAATTTGAAAAATTACGATCGAAGTCGAGCGGTGGTGGGGGTATGCCCTGAACTCTCCCAAATTGTCGTGCAACCCTTTTAGGCATATACCCTTGGGCGTAGTCCAGAAATCGAACGCAATCGTGGAATAACGATGACGCATGGATTGAAGCAGGAATGCAGAACGAAGTCCAATCGACCTATAATATATGAAAAATATTTTTATAAGACATTTTATTACTTAAATTATAAATGATGAAAATGTGTTTAAGATGTATTGAGAATGAGAATGAGAAATATACATGACTTGATGGGTAATTATCCAATAGTTTGCGATAATGTACAAGATCCTCTTTCTTCTTTGAGAATCTTTGGGAGGCATTCCATCGCAATGCTAGTGGGGTACCAGGGTCATAATAAGTAGCTTCGCTGCGTTTGCGCAACTCAGTGAAATACTCGTATATCCAGCACTGGAAAATTGTAATGAGTTTAAGTTATTATATGTGACAATATATTGATAACAGTGTATTGAATATCATTGGAAATATTATTGAAATGGAATTTTGACCTCAAGCAATGTTAAGCAGCCTGAAATCCCTGTCGTGTCACGTTTAGATGCCACCCAAGCTGGTGATATAAATACGCCAATGTGGCGGCTCCCCATGCATAGTAAGGGACTTCAGCATCGAGATCACCCAACACTTCTAGATATTCATTGGGGACAGAATCACACGTTTTATCAACAAATAGTGTTGACCCCATCAAGTACCACAGGTAACCTCGAGCAATAGAGACATCGCTCAGGTATAATTACCTTGACACCTTTTTCGTATAGTCTCAAGGGTGGCGCTATTTTCGTTTAGTCTCCTACATCCGAAAAGTAAAAACCCATTTCGATTCATTAACAACAACTTTTTGTATAAAATGAGGGTGGGAGGCCATTTATGTTCAAGCCTACATTGAATTTTTTTTATTATTAATTAGTGAAATTAATTAATAAAAAATAAAAATATTGATTTATTAAAAATTAACTTTATTTTCAGTTTACCAAGGATAGAGTGAACGTCGTGGAGTGTGATTGTCATCTCTCCGAAAGGCAAATGAAAAATGTTCGTCTCAGGGTGCTACCATTTGACAAATGCTGAAATGAGGGGCATGTTATGGGATTGAAACATCATTCGCCTGATATCCTCCAATCCAGAGTTTTGAATGCGGACAAAGAAAGGATCGCCATGATTGAATGGATTCGATGACCATTTCTCAAGAGTTTTCATTCGAGTCTGGCCATCGAGGATCTTACGAAACCTCTACATATTTTTTACATAAAAATGAACTCATTAATTTACATATCGTGACCGTTTGAAATAATAATTAAAGAATATATGTATTTTACTTACTGAATCGTTCCATATATTTTTGGCTTTGTGTGTTCTGAAAACACACAACACACTTGGATCATTAGGTCCTTCAGGCATGGATGTCATCCAATCATTATGTTGCGAGGACGAGGATGACACTTGCGTCGCCTGCGGAGGACTTTCGTATTCATCCTCATCCTCATGGTGAGTGGAGTGATGAGACGTAGAGGGACCAAGGTCAGTGGAGTGATGAGAGTGAGTCGAGTGATGAGATGTAGACGTGACCGAATGAGATGTAGACGCGACTGGATGAGATGTAGACGCAACAGACGATTGATGTGATAATGTCAAAGGAGGACATGAACATAGGCCATTTCAATAGTTGAAATTAATTAATAAAAAATAAAAGTATAAATTAAAAAGAATCCAATTGGGGAGTTATTATGATAAGTATTCAAACTGAAAAAAATCATTTATGTTGAAATGAGGGGATATGAACCATATTGCCTCGATATCCTCCAATGGTTTTGAATGCGGACAAAGAAAGGATCGCCATGATTGAATGGATTGTTGAGTTTTCATTCGGGGGTGTTTATATTGAGACCCTCCAAGATACTAAAACTCCATTAAGAAAAGTTTTGGAGATCGAATATTGTATTTTACTTTCAATCGGTCCATATATTTTTTGGACGTTGTTTCGAAAACAGAAGAATACAGGTCCTCGATATGGATGTCATACATTCGAGGACGGAGCAATCGGAGGCATATTCATCCTCATCCTCGTGACATAGTGAACTAAGAAAAAAAGTGAGTCGAGTGAAGTTATTCAACTAATACCTTACAATAATTCAATGCGGGAATGTAGGAGGCATATCAATAAAAAAAACCGGAGAATCCAATTGGGGAGTTATTATGATAAGTATTCAAACTGAAATCATTATGTGCAGGATATGAACCATATGTTCAGTTCGGTTCGTTGTTAGGTTTATATACGAAGGGTGTTTAATTGAACCTAAAATCTCAAGAAAAGTTTTGGAGATCGATTTGTGCACTTTCAATTTCCGTTGTTTCAAGAAAAACAGTAATCGAAACCGGAGCAATCGGCATTCGAACATAGTGAACTAAGCCCCAAATTTGAAAATTCTAGCCGTTGAGATCCAATGGCTTGATTGTTCGATTAAAAGTCGTGAAATGAGATCCAACGGTTCCGAGATCAAAGAGTTGAAGGAAGGAATTTGAAAATTCTAGCCGTTGAGATCCAATGGCCAGGAAGCCGTTGGTTGAGATCAAAGAGTTGAAGGAACCGGTTTTGAACCGCGGCGGTTTTTTTTTTTTTTTTTTTCAATATTTCATCTATAAATACCAACTCATTCCACTCCAAAATTCACACCAAAGTTTATTCATCTCTCTCTCAACTCTCAAGTCTCAACTCTCACTCAATTCTCAAAGTTTATTATTTACATATTATTTACATTACATATTATATTTATACTACACTATATATCATACTATACTCTAATCTATACATACACTACATATTATATTTATACTACACTATATATTATATACACTATATATTACACTATACTAATACTAGTATACTACTATAGTATTATACTACATATTAGTATATTACACTACACTTACATAGTTACATACATATTACATTACACTACACTTACATACATATATTATTTACATATACACTTACATACATATTATTATTATGGCAAGCCATCAAAGCAAGGGTAAGGGTAAAGGCAAAGCTTCTTCCACCTCTTCCGTTCGTCTTCCACATCCACCGGCACCGATCGAGTGGAGTTTAGATGATATTGAGGCCACACTTGGTCCGGTTATGAGAATCCTCTTGAAGATGATGCTATACCACAAGGTCCACGACGCCCTACTCAAGAAAGCCAAAACCACCCAACCGAGTCCAATGTCGAGCTAACTCCAACCCCAACTCCAAGTCGAGCTCAACTTAAGTGGGATATTTTTGCACGTCACTTTAATAAAGTGATCAACGAGGATGGTACTATTAAAGTTCATTGCAACTATTGTGACAAAATATATTCTTTTGTCAAAGGAGGAGGATATGGAACATTCGAGAAGCATTTGAAAAAAATTCATCCGGATAGAGTTGGAATTAGTTCAAACCAAGCACAACCGTGGATTTACGCCAACCGGTGGCGGTGGTGGAGTTCAAGGCAGGTAAGTAACCCCACTTCTCTATTTACATTTGATCAAATGAAATATAGAAAATTGTTAGCTAAATTTGTGTGCACACAACACCTTCCTTTTCAATTTGCCGATAATTCGTATTGGAATGATTTTGTTAACCTTGGTCTTCAACCCGCGGCAAAAAAAGTTTCACGTCATACTACTACTCGTGATGTTGCTAAAGTTGTTTATGAGTATAAATATGCTTTGATTAATCTATTTGCCGATTTAAATGTTAAAGTTTGTATATGCGGATATTTGGAGTGATAATTTTCAAAAGCATAGTTATATAGGAGTTACATGCACTTGGATTGATGATTCGTGGACTCTTAACAAAAGATTGATTGCTTATAGAGATTTTGATACGGAACACAATGCCGTTAATATTAGAGATAAATTGCATGATATTTTAAATGAGTATGCTCTTACTAAAAAAATATTTTCTATTGGTTTTGATAATGCTAGTGCAAATACGGCTACTATTGAAGATCTTACAAATATTTGTCAACCATATCTTGGTGGAAAATTTTTTCATGTTAGATGTATGTGTCATATTTTAAATTTATGTGTTCAAGATGGTTTAGATGCTTTGAAAGAACAAGTTGGTCCTATTAGATCCGCTATTTATTATATGTCGAGACATTCAAAATTGTTGAAAAAATGGAAAGTTTTTTGTAGAACATACAATATGCATCCCAAAAAAATTTCTCTTGATGTGTCAACTCGTTGGAATTCCACGTATAAATTGTTAAAGGAGTCTATGGATTATAAAGACGCTTTATGTACATTTTTTACTCAAGAAAATTGTGGTATTCGTTTATATCCTCAATATTGGGATTCATGCACTTCTTTGTGTAAAATTTTGGGAATTTTTAATGATTCCACAAAAGTGTTATCCGGTGTTTATTATCCTACGTGTAATTTAGCGCTTGATTATTGTATTAAAGTTGCTCATGTGTTAAATGAAAATATTACAAATCCTTTATTAAGTGGTGCTACTTCTCTATGATGCAAAAATGGAAAAAATATTTTACAAATATTCCCGATCTATTCTTGGTTGCTAAAGTGTTTGATCCTAGAGTAAGATTGGATGGATTAATAATGATGTTAAATATGTATTATAATTATTTATTTCCTAATAGACATATGGTCATGGGTGAAGATGATGTATATCCTAATCCAGGAAGAGATTGGTAATCGGATTAAAGTTACTTTTAATGTCTTTATTTAGAGAATATAGTGGTCCCGGTTTTGAAGAAAATTTTGGTGGTGGTGGCTCTTCTATGAGTCAAGAAGAAGATATATTAATGATTTTTTATGATGAACGTTCTCAAAAACGTCCAAGGTCTACTTCTAACCCTTATTACTTAACTTGATCATTATTTATCCTCTTCATTTGTTCGGCTTGATGAAGATGAAGACAACGCTTACTTTTAATATACTAAAGTGGTGGTCGAGGATGAAAAATATCTATCCAATATTGTCAATGCTAGCAAGAGAAATTTTTTTGCATCTCCGCCTCAACCGTTGCCGTTGAACAAGCTTTTTAGTTTGGGAGGCTACACTTTGGATGCAACGAGATCGAATATGACCGTTGAAAACGTGGAAAACCAATGCTTGCTTGATGATTGGGTAAGAAAAAAAAAGAGAAGTCAAGAATTTGTTGATAATGATGATCAAGATAGCTCAAAAAGAAACTACCAGGAAGTGATGCATGAAGAATCGAATCGATCCAAATCAACGAGGTAAGTTTGAGGTAAAGAGAACTACGTGGACTTTGATTCCTATTTAGAATCGTGAGGCAACTTAATTTTAAGTTTCAAACTTAGAATTTCTAAGTTTATTTCTTAAATTTAAGCTCAAGTCAATTTCTTTAAATCCCCCCTCGGCCCCCCCCCAAATTTATTTTGTAAAGTTTAAAATTTTAAGTTGTAATTGTAATTACTAATTCGATATAGTTCACTTTGTAATTTGTAAAGTTGTAATAGTTCAATTAATTTGTAATAGTAGATTACTAGCTTATTTTAAGTTAGAATTACTATTTTTTTGTATTTTGTATTTTGTATTTTATAATAGTTCATTCAATTATTTCTAAGTTCATTTTGGTATTGTACTAATGTTATTGTTATGTTTTAACTTTTAATTATTGTAATGTAATCTTTAATTTAAATTCTCATATTAACAATAATACAATAATTAAATTTCTCATCTACATTCTTTCAAATTTTAGATCCAAAAAATTAAGAAATAAAAAAAAAAAAAAACCGGAACCGGAACCGAAACCGCCTTGACCGCGGTTCGGTTCCTGTTCCACCTCCGGAAATTTTGGAACCGCCGGTTCGGAACCGGAACCGGAGGTTCCGGAACCGTGAGCATCCCTACTAATACCTTACAGCAATTCAACTAATACCTTACAACAAATCAAGTAACACTTTACAACAATTCAACTAATACCTTACAACAATTCAACTAACACATTACAGCATATAAACTAATACCTTACAGCATACAAACTAATACCTTTACAACAATTCAACTAACACTAATACCTTACAACACTACAACTTTAATTAATTAATTCCACCATATTACCAAATGAAGACGATGATCATAATTTTAATTTTTATTTGTATGTTAATATCTCATTAAAAATTGAATTATACTATAATTAGGTAATACACGGGGCCTATAATTAAGTAATTCCAGCATATGCCTAATTTCTTGAACTACTTAATTTTAAAATAATTGTATGCGCCGAAAATTTTAAAGGCAACCACAAGTGCTGGAACTCTAATTAATAATTGATAGGTTTCTACTCAAAATTTGTCTAATAATTCGGCTATTTATGTAATTAAATATTTGAGCTTTTTAGAATATTGTGAATTGTGAATTATGTGGGCATTTTGTGTAATATTATGAATATTGTGAATTGTGAATTATTACTCTCAAAATTATTAAAATATTACATATAATGAGTTTGATATTTTTCAATATTACCTATTCTAAAAAAAAAAAGAAAGATATTTTTCTAAAACCATATGTTCGACGATTTGATATGTGCATCTATTATGCCCCGATTTGAAAATTTCTAAAAAAATATGTAACATAATGCACACTCAAAAAATTACAAAGCCAAAAAAAAATAAAAAAATATATATATAACTCTGTCGCGCAGAAATGACGACTATCTCGGTCAACGCGCGACAGCTGCAGTCAGCCAATGATTGAATTTTTGTTAGTCACTTCCTTCCAATGTGCATTTAGCACTCGTGGTGGTGGTGGTGGTATGGTCATTTTTGGAGAGAGATAAACTAGAAGCTAGAGAGAGAGAGGAGAAACGAGAGAAGATGGAGGGAGGTGAAAAGTTATAGAGAGAGAGAGGAGAAATGACAGAAGTGAGAGGACGGTTGATTGAGAATAAGAGAGGGATATTTTAGTTTGGTGTATTATAAGTATTTTATGTATGATTTTGGACCTAAGAGTTATATTTTTTCCCTTTGGACCTATGAATAAGTATGGTGGGGTTTTTTTTGATCTAAAAGTTTGTATTTCCAAATTATATACTAGAATATATACTAATATTGAGATATTTGAAATGCTCGTTAAGTTTAATTTTTTGACAAAATAAGAATGGGGTGGATTCATGTAATTAATTAACTACCGACCTGGCCATTGCCATTAGAATATAATAAAAAAAATAAAAATGTACGTCTTTCCTCTACACTTGTAAAAAAGTGTAAATGTGCAATTGAAAGTAAAAAGAAAAAAACACCAATGCGTATATGTTGGTCCCAAAAATAATTTAATTTTATGAAAAAGGGAAGGGGGGAAAGGTGATTAAAATTTTTTCTTTTTCTTACAGAATTGCTTTGCTTGTTTAGTAAATATTTGCATATGACAAGAACATAAAACAATAAAGAACACAACAAAGTATAGTGGTTCGGAGACTCAAGCTCCTACGTCCACTCTCCCTTATCCGCAGGGAAATTCCTTACGACGGCGACACAAGCTTTCAGACTGAACTCCTGCAGCTTACTAACTTTCCTCTACGAGTTTTCAGGCTGAACTACCCCGCAGCTTACTAACTCAACTCACACAAGTTTTCGATTTGTCTCAAACAAATTTTACTAACTTCTTCTCTAGAGCTTTTATTAAAAACGAATCAAGCTGCAGTTTACTAACTCTTTACAACTCCAACAATCACACACAAACTACCTAACAAGAGGGTTTGGGTTTGGTTGGTGTCTCCAACTAAGTTGAGATTTTCCCTTACAATGGTTTAGCCTTTATGCTAAGGTTGAAAAAATCTCTCTAAGCTTAGGATATATCGTGTGTTGCTTAGATTGAGTTTAGAACACTCTTGAATATATTTTGGATATCTACAGATTTGTGTTCTATGGTGGGAATGTTTTAAGATATGACTCTTGGCTTGATAGCATTTTTCCACACTTAATTTGATGAAAGAGCTTGTATTTATAGTGTGGATTTGAATGTTACCGTTGGAGAAAGTCACATTCAAATCCATACTATTCTGTAATTTCTGCAGCTTTTTGTCAGGTTTGTTGACCACCTCTGATTAGTCCACGTCAACATTCAGGCCTTCGAAATCAAGATTCAAAGATTCAGATTTCGCTTTCAACGACAGATTTTCAAAGATTCACTTTTCAAAGACTCAAGATTCAAAGACTCAAAGCTTTTCAGATTCAAAGACTCAAAGACTTAGCTTTTCAGATTCAACACTCAAGATTTCAAAGACTTAGGATTCAAATTTTCAGGATTTCAAAGATCCAGATTCAAAGACTTTCAGATTCCAAAGACTCAAGATTCCAAAGACTCGAGATTCCAAAGATTCAGCATTTCTCGTTCAGCCGATTCGACATTCAAATGAGTATTGGACTCAAATTTTCTTCCATTCAAGCCACTTTTCCTCATGCCTATTTTCCATTCAGGCCACTTGTCTTCAGACCTATTTTCTCAGGAAACTTTAGATCAGTTCCCCCTCAACTTGTTACTTGTAGAGATGAACTTAAACAATACAAGTTGACAAATACATATTGTTTTGGCATAAATAATCAAAACTAAAATATCCCAACAATTTTCCCCTTTTTGATAATGATGCCAAAACCATTAAAAACAACTTCCAAAAATAATTATCTTCCCCCTTTTTAAAAAAAGAATCTGTTCAGGTGACCACAAATAATTTTTCTTAAAAGAAATCAATAATCAACAAAATCGGTGGTCTTTTGAACACCTGCTCTGATACCAGTTGTTGGTCCCAAAAATAATTTAATTTTATGAAAAAGGAGAGGGGGAATGGTGATTAAAAAAGTTTCTTTTTCTTACAGAATTGCTTTGCTTGTTTAGTAAACATTTTCATATGACAGGAACATAAAGCAATAAAGAACACAACAAAGTATAGTGGTTCGGAGACTCAAGCTCCTACGTCCACTCTCCCTTATCCGCAGGGAAATTCCTTACGATGGAGACTCAAGCTTTCAGACTGAACTCTTGCAGCTTACTAACTTTCCTCTACGAGTTTTCAGGCTGAACTACACCACAGCTTACCAACTCAACTCACACAAGTTTTCAGACTGTCTCAAACAGCTTATTAACTTCTTCTCTAGAGCTTTCTGGCTGAACTCAATTGCAGCTTACTAACTCTTTACAACTCCAACAATCACACACAAACTACGTAACAAGAGGGTTTGGGTTCGGTTGGTGTCTCCAACTAAGTTGAGATTTTCCCTTACAATGGTTTAGCCTTTATGCTAAGGTTGGGAAAATCTCTCTAAGCTTAAGATATATCGTGTGTTGCTTAGATTTGGTTTAGAACACTCTTGAATATATTTTGGATATCTACAAATTTGTGTTCTATGGTGGGAATGCTTTAAGATATGGCTCTTGGCTTGATATCATTTTTCCACACTTAATTTGATGGAAGAGCTTGTATTTATAGTGTGGATTTGAATGTTACCGTTGGAGAAAGTCACATTCAAATCCATACTATTCTGTAATTTCTGTAGCTTTTTGTCAGGCTTATTGACCACCTCTGATTGGTCCACGTCAGCATTTAGGTCTTCTGAAATCATGATTGGCGTTCAGATTCGACAAAGATTCAACACTCAAAGACTTTCAAAGATTCAAAGACTCAAAGATTCAAAGATTCAAAGATCAAAGATTCAAAGACTCAAAGACTCAAAGACTCAGATTCAACACTCAAAGACTCAAAGACTTAGCACTCAGATTTAACACTCGATTTTCAAAGACTTTCAAAGATTCAAAGATTTTCAAAGACTTAAGACTTTTTCGAGGATTTAGCTTTTCGATTTTCAAAGACTCAAAGACTCGAGATTCCAAAGATTCAAATTTCTCGTTCGAGCAAATTCGACATTCAAATGGTATTGGACTCAAATTTTCTTCCATTCAAGCCACTTTTCCTCATGCCTATTTTCCATTCAGGCCACTTGTCTTTAGGCCTATTTTCTCAGGAAACTTCAGATCAGTTCCCCCTCAACTTGTTACCTGTAGAAATGAACTTAAACAATACAAGTTGACATACATAGTGTTTTGGCATAAATAATCAAAACTAAAATATCCCAATAGTATCATATAAAATGTACTTATTACGTCCCCCAAAAGTATGCTCAGAGGATTGAAACAAATTTTACGAAAATGTAGATTAAGTCCATTTATGAATAACATAATTGATTGTGAATAAAATATAATGATAACTTGAGTAATTAAGCGATTGTTGGACGATGAAGATAAAAAAAATTATGTCCATGGACGATCTACCTTTCCGTAAAACTTATTTCAGTCATCTGATCATACTTTTGGGGGATGGAGGGAGTACAAACTATTCATGTGTTCTAAAAAATGCATATAATCTCCTTGTATTTCATTAAAGTATGCAGACTCTCCTTTATGTTTTAATAAATGCATAAAACCCCTCATGTTTCATATAAAATGCAAAATACATCCATGTGTTTC
This sequence comes from Stenogyne calaminthoides, assembly GCA_037126765.1. NCBI lineage: Eukaryota > Viridiplantae > Streptophyta > Magnoliopsida > Lamiales > Lamiaceae > Stenogyne > Stenogyne calaminthoides. The sequence continues at coordinate 18,512,680 of JBBCBC010000002.1, forward strand.
ATATAAAATGCACAAAACACCATTATGTTTCATTGAAATAATGCTAAATGTGTTCACTTATGCTAATTTTTTTCTTTTTGGTCTTTTAAATGTGGTATGTTGTGTATTTATGGTTTGTTTTGTAATTGATTATGCTTATCAATATTTAATACTATTTTTTGTATACTTAGTTCATTTGCAATTAGAATTTTTAGTTCACGAATTCATTAAACTTAAAAATTAATAAAAAAAATAATGAGAAAAATTACTACAATTAATAAAAAGTACACAAATAAAAAATACAAATAAATTAGAGTAAACTAAAGATTCATTAAACTCAGTATTCATCAAAGATTAAAAATGTTAGTTTTTCAAAAAAGGGAATGACATGAGTATAACAAGAAACCCGAAAACATAAAATATCAATTAGAAAACTCGATTTACATACACGTGCAGTTATAAAAATGATCAAAAAGGATTTCTTATTATTTTTACAAAACACGTGCGACAGAGTTTTGTGCACATTTTATGAAATAAAATGAGAATTTTATGCATATCTTATAATTAAAATGCCCAGAAAGCCTCACTCTTTTTGACTGCTTCATCTCTCTCCTTATTCAACAACCTCTTTTTTTTTGTCCTCCGCTGCACGAACACCGGCGCCATAACATTGGTTCTTACTTGGACCGCCGCGGTTCTCTCTCTCTGTATTGCAATAATTGCATCTTTCCCTCTCTATTCCACCGTTGTGTTTCTATGTATGTTGCTCATGAATGTAGCCACACGAAGACCGTTGTTGTCTCCATAATTGTGTAATTCCATATTCTCCCAGTAAGTATCCATTTATACTCCACTTTTCAAGTTATATTACCATTTTCTCTAGAGTTTCTGTTTTTTATATAAATGCATAAGAAAAGATAAATATGAATTGTAATGTTCTAATTAGGGCTATTCTGATTTAGGGTTACTCATTCTTGCCACTGTGATATGTTGCATCTAATTCATTTGAAATAGAAATGGTTGAAAATAAGACTTTAAGTTTATATTAATTGAGGAACTACTGATCAATACAACAAAATTAATGTATTAAACACATTTGAATAGAATGGTTGAATTGAAAATAAAACATTACCTTTATATCCTAATATCCTAATTATCAGGTTCAAATGAATTAGATGCAGTTTCCTGATGTAAAAATGCAACAATACTTGGTCATTTTCCTCTGAAAGTGGCATGGAGTGAAATACCTAATTATGTTCCCTTTTTTTTAATCAGTTCCCCACTTTTAATATCATGAGGGCATGCATAAAGAATATATTATTTGAATTGATGAATATATCGTGGGTGTTATCTGGGATATAGTCTCTATATATTCAACTCGAGTGGATAGATGTTTATGCTTATTTTTTTGAATTTAATATAGAAGAACTTAATATTTGAATTGTTGATCATGGGGGTGTTGTTATTATTTATGGTTAAGTTTAACTTGAATAGTTGCTGGATAAGCTGATTATGTAGTCTTTGTGTGTATTTTTCTTTTTTAATCAAGAAGTATGTTTTTGTTTATGTTCTTTCGGTCCTATTTTGTTTGTGAGAGACATGTTTTTGTTGTTTCATTGTTGCATCAAAGTTAACTCCGAACCAAGATGGGGTTAAATTATTTGGATCAGTTCTACTTGTGTTCTACACTCTTGGATGTAAAATAATTTAGCAATTTTTTATTCAATGAAAGAGTGGTCGTCAACGTACTACTAAGCAGTACGAAAGACATCTCAAACAAGTAGTATAATACAAAGGATATTATGAAGAGTTGTGAAGAAAAAAAAAACTACAAAGGGAAAAAAGTGGAAAAAGGTAATAAACAATTTTCACAATTGTCTCATTATACTCTTGATCATATATTTGATACTCTTAGTGTATTATCTGATACTTTAAAAATACCTTTTCTAGTGGAGGTGCAACCAGATAAAGAGAGCGAAACCAGAGCTTAAGAAGAAGAATATGAAGAATAATTATGTATCAATGTTAAAGAACTGGTTGTGAACCATATACATTCATCATGGTTTTATTCTTGTTATCGAATTTGGTTGCATTGATGTGTAAAGTACTTTAAAGTAATAACAACAATATTATTCATTTATCTTTACATTTCAGATTGTTGTTTTTGCATTCAAGGAGAAATTAAGGTCTTGGAATGATCAAGTTCTTTCTGGATATAATTTTTCAATGAATTTGTCTATTGGATACAATATTACATTTTTGATACCTTTGGTAAATATATATTGATACTCCACACAAAATGTTTGATACTTTATGTTTCCTATAAATATTTTATTGATCATGAGGCATGCTCGATTTACTTGGTTCTGATACTCCTGATGAGAAATTTGATACTTCTGAAGACATTTGTGATGATTTAAACGTAAATGTGATAATGTAATATAATAAAAGATTCTCGATGCTTTTACCTTAAAAAAGAAAATGTAATATATTTTTCTATGAAATATGATATCACCGAAACAGTTGACACTTTTTTCATATTTTTTTATAAAAATGAATGACTTTGATACTCTTGACCAAATATTTGATTCTCCTAACTAAACATTTGGTATTTATGAATTTAATTTATAATATAATATTTTTGACTTCGTGTTATTTTACTAGATATATAAAATAGTAAAATATAAGTCTTAGATGTTTTGGATCAATTTAATTGGTAAGAGATTATTTTGATACTCCTGATCAAATATGTAACACTCTTGCCAATATAATTGATACTCCTGAATATATATTTAGTACTCTAGATATTCTATTTTTTAACATAAACTAATGCATTAAATTTTTTAGTGAAATCTAAGTGAATAAAATAGGTTGATTTGTAAACTTATAAACAATTAATACTCATATTACAAAAAAGACACCTATGTTAGTAATCCTGACAAGATATTTGATACTTCTTTTGGGATTCTTGATACTCTAATATTTATGTACTGTAAATTAGATATTTTTTATACTTTTGATACTCTAACAATGAGAGATTCAGTAATAAAAATTAACCCAACTTTCTATTAGTTTCCACCTTGAAATTACACAATCATCAAATTGGAACACAATCCACAACCTAACCTTTTCCCAGCTACCCAAATTTACAACAAAAGTTCAATTATATGAACATAGTGTTGGGCTTGGTGTTAAAATAAAATGAGTTTTTTGTCCCACATCAGATGAGAACAAAGAAAGGGGACTTCCAAATCCTATATAAGAAGCCTTTATGTCTTTGTTACAAGTGCACCGGTCAATACACTTTAGTCTAGTGTTTGATTCTAATTAAATTCCTTTCTCATATTTGTGAGAAGGTGAGAGTCATGTAGACTTGTAATAGTGTAGGGGTGTCGAGCGAGAGAGGAAAGATCTGTATGATTGTAGAAATTTATCATATAGTGAAGTTTCTTTCGTTGCCCGTGGTTTTTCTCCGGTTTTGGAGTTTTCCATGTTAAATCTTGTGTTACTGATTGTTATTTTTATTTCTTCATTTATTTCTCATTTGTTTCGTTTTTCCCTGGGTATGAATGAGGGACGAAGTTTCCCCAAAAAGTGGTATCAGAGCATGGGGCCAGGTCTCTAGATATCCTGAGTATGCTCTGTGGTTGCAGTGTAGTCTAATCTTCCACATCAGAAAATATTTCTTGAGAAGGTCTGGGGGTCTCTTGAGAGACAGTTATTCAATTAGGGGTGGAGAAACGGTATATCAAGGGCTTCAAGTTCTATGAAGTGGTGACGCAGAGAAATATGGTGGAAGAATCAATGTGATGATGCAATCCGGGTTACACAAGGGGCTATCGATCAAGGTGGAGTGGTTGCGGCAAATAGCTCTTGAAACTAACATTATGCTTTATAGAAAATTATTTCCTGTTAGAAGGAAATGAACATCCTTTTGGCATACCCAACTGCCATGGATGAGGATGTGATAATGTTAGTTGGACCGCATGTGCATTAGTTTGACATGGATGCAAGGTATGTGGTGAATGTATGTTGATGGCTGAAGGACTTCTACGGGAGCCAAACGCTAGAAGGAGCACCATAGTTTTCAGCAGGTTTTTCGACATGTGCCGAGAGAAATTCTTAGAATGGTTGATTCTAAGCGGTTAAAAATTCTTATAATGGTTTATTCTAAGTGTTGTTGATTGTTATTTTTGTTTCTTTGTTTATTTCTCGTTTGTTTCATTTTTTCCTGGGTATGAATGGGGGACGGAGTTTCCCCAACACATAGTTAGGACCATTATCTTACCTCACACCTAAACTGTGAATTGTGTTGCTAAACACATAAAATAAGCAAACTATCTATTCTAATAATTACAATAAAAAAAGGAATTAATCAATCAATCAACAAATTGATCTGACACAATAATTGTTTCAATTCAAAGAAACTATGTGCGCTCCAAAAATACTGAAAACAACATTGGCTTTTAAATCTAATATAGTAGTTGATGATCAGTAACAAAGACAGAGTAATGGATGAAGTATGATCTTTGATTTCTCGAGAACAAAAGCGAGGTGAATGATAAGAGACAACAAGATCGTCTTCCACATAAACATATAAGAAACTAATTCAGTCTGAAATAGAGATCGTCTCTCTCGTCCATCATAGGAAATGAAATCATAAAATGAATTCAATCTGGAACTGAGATTATCTCTCCCATTTATCATCAAAAATGAAATCGCAGACATACTAGACCAAAGTTCTTCTATCTTGCCGGTGCTGTGTTTAAACCAAAGATTAGAATTCGCTGTTGTGAATCTGTTATCAATTCTCAGCGTCTCGTTTTGGGGATAATTAGAGGTATGTGGAGGATTTTCTCATTGGATCAATTTAATATAATATGGGTCAAAGTGTGAGAACCATCTCATGTACGAGATCGCCTCACACAAGAGTGACTCATTATAAATTGCAGAGTATTGCTACAAATCGCTAGGCCTAGATTGTTGAATAAGCGTTGTATTTGCATATTGTTTTTTGTTCTATTATTTAGTTGAGCAACGACAAAGTGTTAGATGTGGTGCACAATACAAATACATTATTAAATATATTGGTTATTTTTCCGAAAAATATTAATTGATCAATATTATTTGATTTTACTAAATAATATTAGTTATGCACTAATTATAATATGTAACTGGTGTGTGAAAAAATTACTTGAACATAATACATTTGCCCCGCCCATACAATGAAGACGTGTTTCTTATTAGGCTCAGTGGGAATTATTTGATGAGATTGAATTGGATTTCGAATACCCAATTTAAGAAAAGTAGATGGTATTTGCAAACTCTACTCAAAGTTTATGAATATTTCTCAGAAGCTAAAGTTTTGAGAGGACAACTTAAAAAGTAAGTGTTTCTGTCTCTTTCATTAGAGTTTGTAAACACCTCTGTAAAATAGATTCATATAGAGCATAAGTTGCATTTATTTGGTATAATAAACTCATACATAGTATCAAAATTATCTCAACAAATTATTTTTTACCAGGGTCCTAATCAGGTTCTAATCTCCATTTTAATTTAAGTAGGTCTTGTGCGAAATATTGCATGTGCAATATCAACTATATTAGGCATGATATAAAAAATCTCTTGGGTCAATGGGGTCGAGAAACCAGGGACCGGGTCGTGAAACAAATTTAACAAAAATCATGCAGTCAGATTTTAAAATGCAGAACACAAGTCGGCGATAGTGAAGAGGCGCATAAATCCGATGAAGAGGATCAAAACACTCTCGAAATGAAAATCACACAATTTATTGAACACCATGTTGAAGAACAACAACAAAATTGAAATATATCAAATAAACATCATAGATCTTTGGTTTAGTTATTCATGTGTTACTACATGAATAAAACGAGTGTTACTCCAAGAACAAAAGAGTGTTTCGATATGAACTAGTAACACACTTTTGCTCATGCAGTAATACTTTTTTGTTCATACAATAAAACAGTTTTAGCAGTACGAAAAACAAGGTAGAAATGTGAGAAAACTCGGGTTTTAAAAACAAAGTATGAAAAAAAACTAATTTTTAGCTGCGAAAAACCAACGTCTCAAGAACATAGATGAAAATGGAAGAACCTAGACAATGAGATACGTGTTACTAAATGAAAATGGAAGTCCTGGGCAATTAAAACACTATCTGATCCGGTGATTCATGTGTTACTACACGAAGAAAATAGTGTTACCACAAAACAAAAAAAATATTATAATATGAACTAGTAATACATTAACCTAGGTAAACTTACATTAACATAATAATATGTTTGTATACTTAGTCACTCCCTCCCCTCAACAACTTTTATGATATATATAGGTCCTTATATCAGATCTAATTAATGATAAAATAATTACATTAATTTGCAATTCACTATACTCTCAAATCATATACTAGCATAATAAGAAATGAGGGATTAACATTTTTTTTTCTTAACGAATTTTTGTGGATGTAATATTTCAATTATGTAGCGTCCTGTCAGTAAATAATATTAATAACTAACTTAATTAAAATTATGGTTTTACACATTTTACATTCCCATCATTTTCAGTCTCCGGCGAATGAGACAAAGGCGAAAGAACACTTGTAACAACTAATGATAATAAGAAAGAAAACTAATACTAACCTTTTTTTTCTATGATTTCCTTCACCAAATTAACTTCCTTTAATTCCTTAGAAGCAATCACCTTTATTTATTTATTTATTTTTTGAAGAGAAACGAGAAAATATTAGTGAGACAGATAGATAGGAAGGTAGGTAGATAGATAGGGAGGGAGGGAGGGAGGGAGAGAGAGAGAGAGGGGGGGGTAAACTAAAACTAACTTTTTGTTGCTCTTATGAAACAATAGCTTGTGTCAGAGAGAGAGAGAGAGATACTATATTGTACAGATTGAAAGAGAGATACTATCGTGTGTGAGGGAGAGAGAGATTGATTTTTATTCATTTCTCACAGTTTAATAAATGATACTCCTCTGTCCCACAGAAATTTGCACATTTACTTTTTTGCTCGTGTTTAAGCGAGCGAATTGTTTATTAGTAAATGAAATAATAAAGTGACTTTTAAGGTGGGGTATGATAGTCTTAACCCTCCTCTATCATACTGTCTTCTTAAAATTGTTTTATCATTTTAAATACAAATAAAAAAACTCGTTCGCTGAAGCTCGAACCAAATAGTATCTGTGCAAATTTCTATTGGACGCAAGTAGTATTTGATGTAATGACAACAACTTTTTTATTTAAATTTAAGGATGCAACTTCGTTTTCTTTGCCATTTTCATGTCTTCAACCTATTTTTTTTGCATATTGTAGCATATCTGTAAACTTACATTAACATAGTAATATGTTTGTATACTTAGCCACTCCTCCCTCCCCTCAACAACTTTTATGACATCTAATGATATTGAGATAGAAAACTAATATTAACCTTTTTCCTTATGATTTCTTTTACCAAATTAACTTCCTTTAATTTCTCTAAAGTAATCACCTTTCTTTTTTTCTTTTTTTTTTGAAGAGAAACCAGAAAATGTTAGTGAGATAGATAGATAGATAGAGAGAAGTAAACTAAAAATAACATTTTTTTGCTCTTATGAAATAGTAACTTGCGTATAAGTGAGAGATACTATATTTTAGAGGTTGAGAGAGAGATACTATTGTATGTGTGTGTGTGTGTGTGGTGGGGGGGTGGGGGGGGAGAGAGAGAGAGATTTGTGATTCATTTCTCACAGTTTAATTAATGAAATTTAATGAAATGACAACAATTATTTTTTTTTAAAATTTTAATGATGTAGCTTGGTTTTCTTTGTCATTCTCATGTCTTCAACCTGGTTTTCTTGGCATATTGTAGCATATCTGTAAACTTACATGAACATAGTAATATGTTTGTATACTTAGCCACTCCTCCCTTCCCTCAACAACTTTTATGCTATCTATAGGTCCTACATATCAGATCTAATTAATGATAAAATAATTATATTAATTTACAATTCATTGCACTCTCTAATCTTATACTAGTATAATAAAAAATGAGGGATTAACATTTCATTTTTTTTTATCTTAACAAATTTTTTTGAATGTAATATTTCAATTAAGTGGCGTCCTGTCAGTAAATAATATTAATAATTAACTTAATTAAAATTGTGGTGCTATACATTTTACATTCTCATCATTTTCAGTCTCCGACGAAGAAGACAAGGGTGAAAGAACACCAGTAACAACTAATGATATTAAGAGAGAAAACTAATACTAACCTTTTTCCTTATGATTTCCTTCACCAAATTAACTTTCTTTAATTCCTCAAAAACAATCACCTTTTTTTTTTTTGAAGAGAAACCAAAAAATGTTAGAGAGGGATAGGCAGATAGATAGATAGATAGATAGAGAAGTAAACTAAAACTTACCTTTTGTTGCTCCTATGAAACAACAACTTGTGTTAGAGAGAGAGATACTATAGTGTAGAGGTTGAGAGAGATATACTATCGTGTGTGAGGGAGAGAGAGCGAGAGAGAGCGATTGATTTGTGATTCATTATTTCTCACATTTCAATTAATGAAATTTGATGTAATGAAAACTACCTTTTTTTTTTAATTTAAGGATGCAGCTTGACTTTCTTTGTCATTCTCATGTCTTCAACCTGGTTTTCTTTGCATATTGTAGCTTATCCGTAAATTTACATTAACATAGTTGTATGTTTGTATACTTAGCCACTCCTCCCTCCTCTCACCAACTTTTATTACATCTGTAGATCCTACATATCAAATCTAACTAATTATAAAATAATTACTTTAATTTGTAATTTGTTATTGGATAATAGAGAGGATCGTTTGTTGACCTAGTTCTTCTAGGACGGCTACGTCTGGGGACGTACCAAGCCAGGAGATTTCACTATGTCATCAGTGTATTATTCTTTACAAGAGATCCCTTTACTTAGGGTGTACAAGTAACTAGGGTTACATGTAGTATATTAAATACCTAAAATGCCCTTCCATCATTTACTTCTTGACGAAGGCACACTAATATGTTTTTCCTTCAACACTCCCCCTTGCGCTGAGTCAAAGGGGTGAATGGTGCATGAATGTTGCCTCGTACCCTTGCCAAATAACAAAAAGCTAGGTGGAGAAATAAACTTTGGTCGAAGGAAAAGAGTTACAAACACCTATGTTGAGACTCCCCCTGAAGTCTACACATCTCACTTGATAAGTACATTTATCATGTGCGCTGCAATTTTCAATTCTTGTCACATACTTCTCAAAAATTGTTCTTGGCATTAATTATATAAACAAATCAAACACAATTTCTTTATAGTTTACTTGAGTTACTTGTACTTAAGTAAAACTTGTTGTTTTCCATGGTAAATACATAAGGAAAATTCTTTCTCTAATCTTATTTTTAAAAGTAGTTTTCTTTCGAGGTCTTATTATTTTTTGGTATAACTCTTACTTCTGGAATTGTCCCCCCCACCCCAAAGGTTGTTTTCAAATAATCTCTTTCGCCTTTCTCGTACATACAAAAAAGAAGAATTGGATTCAACCTCTCGGGGATCTAGTATCACTTCACTTATTCCTAGTGATCTGCCATCCGAAGATGGGCTTTCCGAATCGACTACCAAAAGGGCACAGAAGAAGCTTATTTTTAAAAGCTGTGAGAGGGAACTTTGAAAATAAGTGCTTCTGAAAATTATTTTTTAAGTGTTTCAAAATACGACATATAATAGGAATATCCGGTCAAAACCTAAAAAATTACCAAAAATCACAATCCCTAAAAAATTGCAATAAATTTCGCATCACGAATTTGTCTACTCCAATTACTGTAATTCGAAACTCTTTTGCAAATGGAAATACAAAATATCATTGGCAAATTACATGACCACACATTTGTGCTAGGGCTTCCTGCAATCGGGCTTTGGCGGAGTCGATTTTGACGATGGAGAGCGGGTAGTTTGATCCGAGCTCGATTCCGGCAGCCTGGAGAACAGAGGTGGACGGTTACGGAAGAGATGGTGGGTTGTCTGAATTTGAAGTTAGGGTTTTCGTTATATTCCTGTTTGATTTTCTGTATTTCTGTGATTCGATCTTAAAATTGGTGATTTGGACTTCTTGATCTGTGTCTTTGGTGAATTTCTCGTTCTTTGAGCGTATTAGGTCTAAAATTGGGGGAAACTGTTTCTTGGGTACACGGGGAGTGAACTTTCTATGGATCACGACTAACAATTAAGTGTATATAGGAGTATGTTAAACATTACAATATGTTATTGCTATCTTTTCACCTTGAATATTCTTTTGTTTAATATTTCATGGTTCTACTAATTATTGCAAGAATGCTATTTAGGACTCATAGTGTTACGTAGAGCTATTGTATGAGTGTTGATCTTAGTATTTGTTTGTGTGCAGTTGCAGAGAAGTAGTATGAATCGTTTCCCCAAGAATCACCTGGTCCGGGTACTTTCTCCTTACCTACACTTGTATGTTATTGCGAAAACTAGTGCAGAAGTTGATTAAGCTTGAATTTTGTGTACGGTCAATTTCATTTTGCTACATTTCTGCTTGGAGTGTCTATTTTATTTGGAGAATGAATGATATTTGGCATAAATACTTGGATGCCCATAACCTGTTTGTTAAAATGTCTTTATAATATTCCAGCTTTAAATTTTGTTATTTGTCTCTTGATAATGATTTTTTATGTTATGAAGTCACACACTTGCTCGTTTTTGATAATTTTATTTTTAGGTTGCAAATTATTGTCGGAGAGCGTATGCATTCTGCTTTGGTTGAGGATTTGCAAAATGTTTATACGATGATGGAAATAACAAACAATAGCAAGGATAATTGTGGATATGTGAGGAGAAGGCTGTTCACCAAATGCTTTCTGAAAGTGGAGGATGATAGAAATAACAAAGATAATAGTGGATAGTTTTTAATGTATTATTGTTGCTGCTGTAAAATATCTTTCCTTCATTTCTTAATTGAACTCCTAAAAATTTAAATTAGATTTGATAAGAGTTTCTTTATATATTTGAATTATTGTTTTTTTAAAGTATCATTCATATGAGAAATTGATGAATTATAGGCTAACAAATTAGTAATTATTCACGTACGAGTGTAATTTTTATTGCAGGTGTGCATTTTCTAATTTTTATTGCAGGTGTGCATTTTCTAATTTTTATTTCAACTGTTCAATTTTTATTACTTGTGTGCAGAATTGTGGAGTGTGCAAATTTTTTTTACGAGTGTGCATGATTTTTTTCAGGTGTACAAAATTGTGGTGTGTGCAAATTTTTTTAAGGGTGTGCATAATTTTTTAAGGGTGTGCAGAATTTTTTACGAGTGTACATAATTTTTTTTACGGGTGTGCGAAATTTTAAATAAAATGACAGATGATTAAAAAAAAATTAGGTGTGCAGAATTTTTTAGGGGTGTTCATAATTTTTTTTTCAGGTGTGCAAAATTTTTAAATAAAAGAACAGATGATTAAAAAAAATGTGGGTGTCAAATTTTTTTGCCTAATATTAAAAAAAACTAGTATTCCACCTGAGCGATGCTCGACATATCTTATTTATTATATTATGTAATAAATCATGAATTTGTAGAGCTACAATCTAATTTGAAAAAAGTATGACTCAAATATCATGTGAAGGTCTATCTAAAATAGTCTCACACAAAATTCTCTTTTAACATAATAAATTTATACTTAATAATGTGTTTTTTATATATTAATATTAGTCTATTATTAAATAGTTAATTCATTATATATAAGAGAAAATTTAGTGAGGTGAAACTTTAATTATATATTACATTTTTTTAAAATTATGTGTAATTTTTGTCAATATTAATAGTGTCGTTTATTTGTATTAAGATATTTTATTATATAATAAATTAATATATATATACATATATATAATCAAGTTAATTGAATATTTGAAGAAGAAAAGAAAATTGAAGTTTAATTAAAAAAATATATATTTGTCTTAAATTTTCTTAAACAAAATTCGTACAAAAACCAATTATCTAATGAAGGGTTAATAAAAAATTGTAATTTGTATTATTGTTCTTTTTACGAATTGCAATATGTATTATTTTTTAAAATAAAATGTAATTTTTACTAATAAAAATTGACAAATTTCAATCTTGACTCACTTTTTTTTTTTTTTGAATTTCTTCAATTTGATGCATTTTCCGTTATCTTTATCAATTTTGCTCCAAATTATTTCCTTTTCATTTCCCCTTTTAACGTGACTTCCTCTTCATTTCTGGCATTATTTACATTTTTGCTCCCAATTAAGTGTAGCCTTATATCATAAATAATTTAATATAAAATTATTGAATATAAGAAACACAATTAAATGGGCAGGAAATAAGCTTTTATTTACAAAGGTGAGGATTAACAACAATTTAATTTCAGCACATATATCTATTGGCTTTGATGATGATGATATATTAGTATACGTCTAGAAATTTTAGTGTTAATTTTGGAGTTTAATTCTTGAATATAACCGGTCATAACCCAGTTGGAATTTTTGTGCTCTCTAAGTGTTTGTAAAAAATCATGAATGAAGAAAATGCACATAAGAAGAGAAAAATACTTTCTAAAATAAGATTGTCTTCTCCATATAAAGATTTTTATTTCTGCTTTGATATCATTGATTAAGATATTAAGTTGAACAGTTACAGAGGACAACAATGGCGGAAAAAGAAAAGAGGAAAGCAGCGAACGTTGTTATGAGCCAGATGAAAAAAGAAGCGGTCAAAGTCTTCTTAATAATGGGACGATGTGGCAAAATTTGAGATAAAAGTCTTCTTAATAATGGGACGATGTGGCAAAATTTGAGATAAAAGTCTTCTTAATAATGGGACGATGTGGCAAAATTTGAGATACAGGAGGAGAGAGAATGGATGAGGAAAATAGGCGGGAACAGTTTTTGCAGATTATCCTATTTTTATATATGTATAAATTACTTAAATAAAATTCTAGGTAATTAAAAAAAAAAATAGTAAATTTTAAAATCTAAAATATGCAAAAAAAATTACTAATATTTTATTTTTGAAAAAAAAATTAATAAAACGACAAATAAAAAAAATCAGTATAATTTAAAATCTAAAATCTACATATTATTTTATACATAACGGTAATTTATATATTTTGGTTCAATTTTAGCACCTTAGAGTAATGATTAAAAAGTAGTGGACCTTAGAGTAAATGTGCTTTATAAATGACAACTAAGAGTAATTGCCCCAATACATAAACCATTTGGGAATACCCTATAACGCCCCGAATATATATATATATATATATATATATATATATATATATATTTATAAATATTTATTTTCACACCTAAAGTATACATGTATAATATATATATCGATACACTAAAAATACTTAATTATAAATAATTATACTTATATTTTAGATGTATAATATATCATACATGCATGCATGTACGTGTATAATATATGCAAGAAACTTATATGTGAAAATGCATGAAATATATATATATATATATAATGCATGCATACATATACATGTAAATAAATGGTGAAAAGAAAAAGAGACTAAACACCTATCGTACCTACATATAGCTAACATGGGTATATAACATAAAAAAGGCAACTTGATCAAGTTGTAATTGTTAGTGTTATTGTCCTAGAGACAATCAATTGTAAGGACATAATACTCGATGATATTCAGTTTGATTTAATATTATAGTTCACTTAATATTAATGTATGACAATACACCTGTTTGAATATTATGTTTGATTGTTTGCATTTATTCATACAAGTGTTCCCATGAGTCATTGTTGTCATTGAGGTTGTGAGAACTCAGATGACTTAAGCATGATTCTCAAATAGCCCCGATCAAGAATCATCAAGAATGGGATATTGATGATGCAATGGAGAATGATGTGCGATCTGCATCATACTCTTAGAGAGTGTAGTAAGATCTCACTTACTACGAGATACTAGGTATCTCATGATGGATGCACAAATACCTTAGAGAGTATTTGTATACCCATCCGAGAAACCGTTGATGTATTTCCACTATATGTGTCTACGGGTGTCTCGGTTAGTGGGAGCGAAGCGAAACTCCTTTGACTTGAGGTCAATACGCACGATATGTGTGAGATGATGAACTTTGACCATGACCAACACTTGCACCCTTTCATGGGTAGATACGGCTTGAATTGAGTTCACCACGAAGTGCATGTGCGTGGTAGTTGAGCCAAGAATAAGATTCATTCCTCAAAGTGGATTTAGAGAGAATACTCATCTTCTCATCATAATTGGATCAAAGTCATCGGCCGATGCACGTCAACTTAGACTTTGTGGCTAAGTGTGACATACATGATCAATTAGTGATTGGAGATAACATGATTAAGTTATTTGAATAAACACTTCATCATGTTCAAGACTTAATCGAGTATTCACGAATGAAAAGAGGAAATCGTAATAGCCCATGTTTCAGTTACAGGTAGTTGCACGTTTCTCGCAACGTACCTCATATATTGAGAATGTCTGATTTATTGTCTAGGGTTCAATTAAAACCGTTAGTTTGACTAATCGTTCGATATATGAGGGCCTATGGGTCACACAACAAGTAATTTCATTTTACGGATTATAGTTGGTTGATTAAATGTTAAATTGGAGTTAATGTTTAATTTATGGAGAATTAATTAATAATAGATTAATTTGGAATTAATTATTATTAATATTTAATTAAATTGGATTTAATTAAATAAGAATTCCCAATAATTATATTTGAGATATAATTGAAGGATTTAATTTATATGGAAATAAATCGTAGAGATTTTCATATAAGACATTTAAATCCGTAGAGATTTATAGTTAGGGAATTAAATTAAAATGAATTAATTTAATTCAAGATTAGGGATTTAATTTCCCTAATTGGGTTAGCTTAAGATTTAAGCTGGATATTTCCTATATATACAAGCTCTTGGGAATTCACAAATAACGTTGATTCATATTTCTCCATAAAATCTAGAATAGGAATTTTCCTAGCAAATTCTGTCTCATATTCAACGCTGGCAAATCTGTGCAAATCCGTGATTGGGGATTACGTGGATACCATAGTTGAGAAATCTGCTCTCGAGTTACTATAAGATTTCTCGTTATGTGTAATCTTTTATGCAATTAATTGTTCCTTGTTGGTGAACTGTTTAATTCCGCTGCACATATATTACGTGTTTGTGTGCCTCTAAATTCCAACAGTGGTATCATAGCTTAGGCTCTTGATTTGATTACATAATATTTATATTTTCGTGGGTAAATCGTTGCTCGAATTCTGAATTATTTTGCCCTAAATCCTTTTGTTTTGGTTTCATTCAATCTGCTATTTATTTAAAATAATCGATTGAAAATTAACTTTTGATTGAGTTAAAATATTGATTTTAACCAAGTTTGATTTGATCAATCACTAAACGATTGTCAGTATCAAACCAATATGTTTGAAACAAAACAATACAACTCATCGTCAGTTTCAATGCGAAATTGTCGAAACCCTTGCTAGGCGAGGATACCTGCGAATCGTCCGAGTAGACGTGGTGCTGGGCACCGAATCATGAACTGATCGGACTGAATCGCTCGAGTCAGGGGCTGTCGTTCTCGATGCGGTAATAGTATGTTGCGTGCTTTTCGCATTGATGGCGGCGGCGATTTGCTGCGAATTCACCGGGACAGCAGCGACTTTCATGGCAGATGAGTGACGATCTGCCGTGAATCGACCCGAGGCGGCGGCGATTCGCTGAGATCGCGCGAGGTAGCAGCCGATGACCATTGTGCTGGTTTGGTGGCTGTATGGGCGGAGGCTACTGTAGGCAAAGCTCTTGCCTTGCGTGAATGGTGAGGGCCTGGTTTGAGAATTTGATTCTCACCAGCCCCTGTTTGCAAACTCCCAGAAATTGCATATAGGCCCCTGCTGATTTAACCTATAAAAAAAAAATTGGTTAATTTTCTAAGGCCATGTTTGGCTGAGTTGCTTTCATTAAATCTGGATTTTATATTAAATTTTGTTTTCTATTAAATAATAAAGGAAATTTTGGTTGGACCAAAATTTCATGAGAATTGTTTAATTAAAATTTAATTAAAGATTAATTTTGGGCAAAATAATTTTGAAAAGGAATTTTAGAAATGACCGAAAGTTTAGAACTTGTTGGTGTTTCTAATTTTAGCACTATTTACCTACGGATAATTGACTTACACGTTTATTTGATATACTTGTTAATTTACGAATAAATGTTTTGCATGATTATTTGATTTAGATGCTAAATATTTATTGAATGCTTTATACATGCAAATTTAAATTTTGTAATAAAGCATGAGAACTTGATGAGTTGCTCCCCACTTGTATAACTATTTATGTAAATTAATATTTACATTATTAGTTATAGTCCGCATTATAACTGTTTGGGTAGACGGCACCCAATATTTGTCGGACCGTATTAATTGTTTGGGTAGACGGCGCCCATATAAATGTTAGTCCGTATAAAATCATGTTTGGGTAGGCGGCGCCCAATAATTGCTCAAATATGATGTAGATTAACATGTTGGATCTCGATTAAGCAATTAATACCCCACCTTTAAAACGTTCCTCACTAAAATATGGTTTTTCATTAAATTGAAACGATGTCTTCCATCGAAATTAAAAGTAAATCGGGGATTTCGTTCCAATGGGTATTTAAGACCAAAGTTTTTTGCTCGGATCTACATTCAAAGGGACATTTATAGGGACACGTAGTGTCGCCGCTTGATGGTTGTAAACCAACTTAACTTTGTTTCACCAGCCAAAGCAGGGAAACAAAAGTTAAGGGACATCCGATTGAACTAGGTTCAATCAACTAGGAATTGCAAATTTTGCAATTGGTTTGGAAACCTACCAGTTATGCTATTGTAATATTCAGCCAAAGCAGAGATCATGATAGTAGGAATGTGGATCCTAGTCCACTACAATTTATATTTGATATAAATTCGTACTCTTCCGATGAGGTCGTTGAGTATGTGAAAATAATGGAGACAAAATAAACACTAAAGAAAGACCATGTTTATATTGATCATAGGAATTATGTGTTTAATTCCCGTTTTATTTATTTCTCTTGGTTAGTTGAAATGTATAACTGTTATTGAGATGTGTTTTGGAAACAAACAAAATTGACTAGGCCAAATTTTCTGGACTGACACCGAAATATGTGTTTGGTGCTAAGGCAAGAAAATATTGAGTACGTGTTGGACACGCCAATCCCTGTTACCTCTGCAGCTGATTTCTTGAGACAACCACGTTTAGCATAACTGCTCAGAAGAAGCATCAAAAGGATGCTTCCCAGGCTCAGTGTGTGATGTTGCTCGGCATGACTCCCGATATGCTTAAGGCAACATGAGAAAATGGGTCTCTTCTAAATGCTCAAGCATCTGAAGGATCTCTTTGATTCTGAATCTCGTTCTGAGACTTATGAAGTGATGAGAGATCTGTTCAAATGCTGGTTAGCTAAAGGAGAGAAGATTTTACCTCATGTGCTTAAGATGATAGACCTAATTGATAAACTTGGTAATTTAGGCTTTGAGCTAAAAGACCAACATTTTCATTTATGCTATCCTCCAGTCGCTCTCGGATTCATATTTTAGCTTCATTGTGAACTACAATATGAATAAGACGGATGCGACCATGCCTGAACTTCACAACGTGCTCAAGACTTTTGAGTTCACTATCACTAAGATGGTGTTCAAAAGAAGGAGCGGGTAGACAAGGATGTGTGTCTCTACTGTAAGTAGAAGAGGGCACCGGAAGAAGGACTGTAAGGTTCTAGTTGCTGAAAAGAAGACACTGGGTGTTTCTAGCACTAGAACATGTATGTTTGTTATTAAGATAAATATGTCCACTAATAGCGCTAACTGCTTGGCAGTAGATACCGGATGTGTCTCACACATTTGTACGAATGTGAAGGGGCTCATGTGTCTTAGGGCAGTTAGGCCGGGTGAAGTCGTCTTACACGTGAGAACGGAGCAAGAGTTGCTTCTAAACGTGTGGGACTTATGTGTTAGACTTACCATTTGGTTTTAGATTAGAACTTAATGATTGTCATTTCGTTCTTCCTATTACTCGCAACATTATTTTCATTCCTATGTTAGACATTGAGAGTTATTCCTTCCATTTTAGTGATAATAATTATTATTTCACGTTGAATGGTGGTTTATGGGAATGCCCCTATGGTGAATGATTTATACTTGTTACATTGTGTATATAATGTTCTTAATATACAAAATAAAAGACTCAAACTTAGTAATCATGAAAACCCGACTTACTTGTGGTATTGTAGACTTGGTCATGCAAACGAGAAGAGAATTGCAAGGTTAAGAAAGTTAGACTACTTAACCCCATTTGACTTAGAGTCTTATGGTAATTGCGAATCTTGTCTGAAGGGCAAATTGATCAACAAACCCTTTTCTGGGAAAGGGGTTCATGCCAAAGAAGTTCTAAAGTTGATCTACAACGATGTTTGTGGACCATTGTGCACTCTAGCTAGGGGTCACTTCGGATACTTCATCACTTTTACTGATGATTTCTCAAGATACGGATACTTGTCTCTTATGAAACACAAATTCGATTTTTTTGAGAAATTCAAAGAGTTTAAGGTTGAAGTAGAGAAGTGACTTGGTAAGAGTATCAAGACTCTTCTATTAGATCGAGGAAGTGAATACATTAGCCATGAATTTACTGATTACTTGAAGTTACATAGAATCCAGTCACAATGGACTCCTCCCGGAACACCTTACATGAACGGTGTACCCGAGAGGATAAATCGAACCTTGTTAGACATGGTAAGGTCCATGATGAGCTTTTTCTCTCTTCCGACATTCTTATGGGGATACGCGTTACAAACCTCAATTTACATTCTAAATAGGATTCCATCTAAATCAATAGAGCATACACCATATGAACTATGGTGTGGCAAGAAGCCAACTTTTGCACATATCAAACATGGGGTTGCCCTGTGATTGTGAAAAGGATGCTTACCGACAAGTTGGAATCCAAATGTGAAAAAGGGTTACTTTGTGGGATATCCTAAGGAAATGAATGGATATTACTTCTATCTACCTGAGAAATAATCAGTTATTGTTTCTAGGCAGACCAAGTTCTTCGAAGAAGGCTATGTCTTTAAGGAACAAGGTCGTAAGCTAATAGAACTTGAAGAAATTCAAGAACCACAAATTAAAAAAGAGACCGATATCTTGTCAAAGCAACATGCCAAGAAATCAGTGGGAGCATTCAGCAACTTTCATGGTGGGAGTCTTTCACTAGGTGATCGTCTTTCATCCAGTGGGAGCGTAATTGGAGTATGTTTGTCAGTGCAAAAACCTCCAAGTGGGCTGAATGAGAACATCATAGTTCAACTCCCGCCCAAGAGACATTTGAAAGTGTAGCTCTTGAGGACTCTTCGGACATTGATGAAATCGATGCACCACAAAATTTTCACGATCAGAATGTACATCCTGCACAACCACAACTCCGTAAGTCAATTAGGAATCGTAATCCGCCCATTAGATACGGTTACCTCTTGGAGGAACTCGATAATGTGGACATACCGGATAAGGACGATCCTAATACTTACTCTGAAGTAATATCAGATATTGATTCAGGGAAGTGGCATGAAGCCATAAAATCCGAGATGGACTCGATGTACACCAATCAAGTCTGGGACTTGGTTGAGTTGCCTGAAGGGGTTAGACCCATATGTTGCGATTGGGTCTTCAAGAGCAAGACAAATGCAAATGGCAAAGTACAAACCTACAAAGCTAGGTTGGTAGTGAAGGGTTATAATCAAAGCGAAGGCATTGACTATGACGAGACCTTCTCACCAGTTGCAAAGATCAAGTCCATTGGAATTTTACTTGCGATAGCATCACACTATGATTATGAGAATTGACAGATGGACGTCAAAACAACTTTCCTCAATGGAGACATTGATAAGGAAGTGTTTATTGACTCAACTGGAAGGTTTTATATCTAAGTCAAATTCGAATCTAGTATGCAAACTAAAGATATCCATTTATGGATTAAAGCAAGCTTCTAGGAGTTGGAATATCCGATTTGATGAAGCTATCAAATCTTTTGACTTCATCAGAAATTCGGAAGATCCTTGCGTTTATTGTAAACGCAGTGGAAAGAATATTGTTTTCATAATCGTGTATGTCGATGACATATTGATTTTGAGAAACAATATCCCGTTAATGCAGTCTATTAAAGATTTGTTGTTAAAGACCTTCATGATGAAGGGTCTTGGTGAAGTCTGCTACATCCTAGGGATCATGATCCACATGATAGATCCAAGTGGATGTTGGGGCTGTCACAGTCCACCCATGTAGACAAGGTGTTGAAGCATTTTGCGATGGAGAGATCTAAGAGAGGATCTCTATCGGCAGATCATGGGATAAAGCTATCAAAGAAGTATTGTCCTTCTGTTGAAGCTGATATCAAGCACGTGAAAGATGTCACATATGCATATGTAATTGGGTCGATCATGTACGTCATGACTTGCACTAGGCCAAATGTGGCCTACGCTATCAACATCACTGGTAGATACCAACAGAATCCAGGCGACTCTCACTGGATTGTTGTTAGGATCATTCTGAAGTATCTTAGACGAACTAAAGAATATTTCCTTGTCTATGGTGGACAGTCAGAACTAGTAGTAACTGGTTAAGCTGACACATGTTTCCAATTCGACTATGATGATTACAAATCACAGTCAGGTTACGTTTCACTCTCAATAATGAGGCGGTCAGTTGGAATAGTTCCAAGCAAAAGGACCGCAGATTCAACAACCGAAGTTGAGTACATTGCTGTATCAGAAGCCTCAAGGAGGCTGTCTAGATTTTATAGTTCTTAAGAGAACTAGGGGTAGTTCCAAGTGTCAGTTGTCTAATAATCCTGTATTGAGACAACGTTGGTGCGATTGCTCAAGCAAAGGAACCGAGATCGACAAGCAGTACTAGACTTATCATTTGATCCGAGAGATCATAACGATAGGAGAAGTAGAATTAAAATGTATTCCCACATATTTAATTTGGAAGATCATCTCACCAAAACACTGAGTGTTCATGTACACACTAGACATTTGATGGTCTAGGGGTTAGACATGTAGGTGATTGACTCTAGTCCAAGTGGGAGATTATTAGTGTTAGTGTCCTAGAGACAATCAATTGTAAGGACATAATACTCGATGATATTCAGTTTGATTTAATATTATAGTTCACTTAATATTAATGTATGACAATACACGTGTTTGAATATTATGTTTGATTGTTTGCATTTATTCATACAAGTGTTCCCATGAGTCATTGCTGTCATTGGGGTTGTGAGAACTCAGATGACTTAAGCATGATTCTCAAATAGCCCCGATCAAGGATCATCAAGAATGAGATATTGATGATGCAATGGAGATTGGTGTGCGATCTGCATCATACTCTTAGAGAGTGTAGTAAGATCTCACTTACTACGAGATACTAAGTATCTCATGATGGATGCACAAATACCTTAGAGGGTATTGGTATACCCATCCGAGAATCCGTTTGATGTATTTCCACTATATGTATCTACGGGTGTCTCGGTTAGTGGGAGCGATGCGAAACTCCTTTGACTTGAGGTCAATATGCACAACATGTGTGAGATGATGAACTTTGACCATGACCAACGCTTGCACCCTTCCATGGGTAGATACGGCTTGGATTGAGTTCATCACGAAGTGCATGTACGTGGTAGTTGAGCCAAGAATATGATTCATTCCTCTAAGTGGATTTAGAGAGAATACTCATCTTCTCATCATAATTGGATCAAAGTCATCGGCCGATGCACGTCAACTTAGACTTTGTGGCTAAGTGTGACATACATGATCAATTAGTGATTGGAGATAACATGATTATGTTATTTGAATAGAGACTTCATCATGTTCAAGATTTAATCGAGTATTCGAGAATGAAAGGAAGAAATCGTAATAGCCCATGTTTTAGTTACAGGTAGTTGCACGTTTCTCGCAACGTACCTCATATATTGAGAATGTCTGATTTATTGTCTAGGGTTCAATTAAGACCGTTAGTTTGACTAATCGCTCGATATATGAGGGTCTATGTGTCACACAACAAGTAATTCCCTTTTACGGATTATAGTTGGTTGATTAAATGTTAAATTAGATTTAATGTTTAATTTATGGAGAATTAATTAATAATAGATTAATTTGGAATTAATTATTATTAATATTTAATTAAATTGGATTTAATTAAATAAGAATTCCCAATAATTATATTTGGAATATAATTGAAGGATTTAATGTATATGAAATAAATCGTAGAGATTTTCATATAAGACATTTAAATTCGTAGATATTTACATTTAGAGAATTAAATTAAAAGGAATTAATTTAATTCAAGATTAGGGATTTTATTTTCCTAATTGGGTTAGCTTAAGATTTAAGCTGGACCTTTCCTATATATACAAGCTCTTGAGAATTCACAAATAACGTTGATTCATATTTCTCCATAAAATTTAAAATATGAATTTTCCTAGCAAATTCCGTCTCATATTCAACGCTGGCAAATCTGTGCAAGTCCATGATTGGGGATTACGTGGATACCATAGTTGAGAAATCTGCTCTCGAGTTACTGTAAAATTTCTCGTTATGATTATTGTAATCTTTTATGCAATTAATTGTTCGTTGTTGATGAACTGTTTAATTCCGCTGCGCATGTATTACGTGTTTACGTGCCTCTAAATTCTAACAGTAATAACCAAGCCCACGTGAACATGCATCTAACTTTTTAAATAAACATTGAACCTTATCCAACATGTAATAATTCCCCTACAAATAGGATAAGTGGCTAGGCATAGAATTTAATAATGCTACGTACTCAAGTTACTATAAATAGCTATGTTTTGAGGTAGAACAACACAGACATCTAAATTCAAGGCTACCAAGCACAAGAAAATCTTTAAGCTTTTGCACTTTAAAAAGTGGGGAATTACTTCAACTCTTAATTGAGTTCTAACATTCAGGTGTTATAATTGCCCTTATTAAATTCTGCTATGTGTTTAATATACACGTTAAGCCTGCCACAATCAGTAATTTCATGTTACGTCTAGCATAGCCAACAATCTCATGTGAAGTCTGGTCTTGCTAGCAATCTCATGTTAAGCCTGACCCAGTCAGCAATTCAAGCCAACAAGTACAAGTTAAGTCTGACCCAGTCAACAATTCAAGCCAACAAGTACAAGTTAAGCCTGGCCTAGCCAGAATTTCATGTTAAGATTGGTACACCGCTAGTACCGTTACAAGTTCAAGTTTTATATTATTTACATTGGTGAAATTAATTTGTGCAATTATGAAGTTACCCCCACTGAGTGTCTTTCACACACTCATCCCGTTTTTAATAATTTCAGGGCAGGAGTTCGAAAGGGAGGAATGATCCAGGATGCTATGACCAAGAAATAAAGAGATAATTATAATAAAATTTCTACTACATTGTCTATTTTATTTGGCAGAAAACAATTTATGACTTGTAATTTTATGTCGGGTTGTTAGCCCCGAATCACAATTCTAGAATATGTTTAATTATGATTATTATTATTTTCGCTGCAAATCTATTTGTGTTCGTGATAATGATTTATTTTACAAGCATCAAATATAATTTATTTTCTAATTCATGGAAAGAAAAATATAGAGTTCATTATTTAGTAACATCCCAAAATAAATAGTCTCAAAAATTTATATTAGGGATTAAGTTTTTTAGGGCCCCAATAACTTTGACACAATTTGAATTTAGTCCCGCACGTATAAGAATCTTATATATCTCTTGTATGTTTCATCTTATTTTGATTTTAGTCCCGAAAACCGACTGGTGCCGATCAGCTAACCGGTCACCAGTCTAGGTGGAATTTTTTTTCATTTATCCTTTATTTTTCATATGCCACGTGTATATTACCTTAATTGATTTATTTTTAATCACTTATTTTAAAATGATCCGGGCTGGGTTGGGGTTTTCGGGTCGGGTTTACCATATCAAGAAAAATTTCTGAAATGGGTTTCACAATGGGTCTAAACTTGATTCTCTCTCTCTACCACCTCTCCTCCAACATCCAATCCAAACCCCCTGTGCCGCCGCCCGTCCACCTCCTCCACCATACGCACCACCATTCAACCAACTCACACGCATCCAGCCTTCCAAACCGCCATAAAAAACCCCCCCTCATCTACACTCACATTGCCCCAATCGGATCCTCCTGCAAAGACAACCCTATTCTCCTTCACCAGTACATGAACTACACTCCGTTCTCACTTTGCCCTAATGATTCCCCCATAGCCGAGGATCTAATTCTCCGCGGCTGCCACCCCCTCCCCCACCGCTGCTGCTTCTCCAGAACGCCGCCCGCTGCCGCGCTCGCACTCCCCTCCGATCCGTTTTCCCCCCTTCCTGAAAAATCAGCTATTTTAAGCCAATACAGCTGCAAGGCATTCTCCTGCTTCGCTGGTTTAAAACCTGAAATGAATTCGATATGAGAGTTGAGAAATCTAGGTATTTGAATTACAGAACAGATCTGGATCTACCGCGTGGCGCGATTCACGCGCCTATCGGATTCCGCCCACGCCGCCGCCGTAGTCCAAGCACGACGAATTGGCGACGGTGTTGGGCGCGATCGATACGACGCCGTTTAAGGTGAGCTGCGTGAAAAAAATTGAGATCAATTGTGGTAATGGGGGATGAATTCATATATCCGTGTGCTAGAATTCTTTCTAAGTTTGTATTGTTACTTGAATTAATTGGATTGGGTTCTGTTTTTGTTGATAATTGCTCGAATTTTTGAAGTGATTGGGTTGTTGCAATCCTGCCAAGAATGGGGTTGTGGGTATTTCCTGCTGGCGAAGGAGGCTGGGGCGGAGGAGGTGTTGAAGAAGGTGGAAGAAACGGCGATGTTAATTGGTTTGGTGTTTATTGGTTATAAATTGTAATTAGGTGTAAATTATTCACATGGTTTCTGGTGGTCATTTTAGACATTGGTGATGTGTTATGTGAAAATGATGAATTGGTGAAATTGTAAATCAAGAATTTTCATCAGTGTCTGTCATCTTCATTTCTGGCTAATTTGAATGATTTAAACTGGTGTTTTTTTTTTCTTTAAACCGGTTATAAACCCCAACACCCGACCCATCCTTAATTAGTTTTAAAAAATAATAGATATGACCCGTGTTTAAACTCGACCTGTTAAAATCCGACCCATTTGAGCCCTGAGATCCGAGATTAAATGGGTGAATAAAAATAAACAAAAGAAAAATTAAATGAAATAGAGTAATAACACGTGTCGATCCTAAAATAAATGAGAAATGTAAATAATATCCATGTGTACAGTTATCGATTGACTAATCGGGTTGACCGATTTTCAGGACCAAAATCAAAAAAAGGTAAAACATACAGGGGTTACATAAGATTCTCTTACGTGCAGGATCAAATTCAAATCATGTTAAAATTATTGGGCCCTAAAAAACTTAATTCTTTTATAATAGTATATTAAAAATTAGGGTCGTTACTGTTGGTATCCTGCTGAAAGTACACCCAAACGGCTGAATTGATACTCTACACTTCCCAATGCAAAAAAACTTCCTGCTACTTCCATTGTTACACGCAATGCAATGAATGCAACCTATTACACTCCATTTCCTTTCTCTTTCCAAACAAAAAAATCGAAGCTCACCTCTTCTCTCTCTTTCTGCTACTTTCATAAAGATTCATCCAAAAAAATTCAAGCTTTTTCGTCCGAAATCAAAGGTAGAAAATTCGAGTTGTGTCCATACTGTTAGGTTCCGTTTCCCGTTTTCATTTGTTTGTTATTCTGCTACTTTCTCTCTCTATGTTGTTTGTTTTTAATTTAGGGGTTTTTGATTGTTTGCAGAAATAGAGTGATGGTGAAAAGGAAACGTGCAAAACCTATTTCAGCGGTTGAAAACGAAGACCATGGAAGATTGAAGAAGGTTAAAAACAAAAAGAAGGGGAAAGAAGGTACATCTAGGATTTTTTTAGTATTTTTTTTTTGTTGGGGGATCCTTGGTTAAATGTTTAAGTGGTTTGTTCATTGTCATTTTGGTTCACTGATTAATGTTTAAGTCGGATATCCCTGAATAATGTTCAAGTGGTTTGTTCATTGTCATTTGGTTCACTAGTCCATCTGCCCAAATCAGTCTTTAAAATACTGGTAACAAGAGCCCCTGTTTTTTATAACATTATGAATATATGCATGTGTAAATATACTGTGTTCATGTGTAGTAGAATATGTTCATGTTAAGGATGCATACGTTCAAATATAAAGTTTACACATTTTGTATTATAAGTTGCTTATATTGTTGTATATGTTGGCATTTATGTTAGATGTACTAAATGTTGGTATAAAATTTTAAATTTTTTTGTATTACATATATGTTGGCATTGATGAGTTGCTTACCTATACCTATTTGTTTTAATAGATAAGGCAGATGAAGGAAGCTATTGGGGAAGTTCTGATTCTGGTTTGTAATTAAAAACTTTGCTGATTTATTATAAACAATTCTAACCTATCTCCGTTTTTTTTGGGTTTTACAACTTTTTTTCATTAATATGTTTTCTGTGAATATAGGTGAACATGTTGTTATTAAGAGGAGACGCAAAAGAAAAAATATTGTGGAGTCTTCAAACTCAGACAGTGATACAGATGGTACAAAGCACATCCATTTTTTTTTTTTGAAAAACTATTGTTTAGGAGTATATAGGTACATTTAACATTACTTTTTTTTTGTTTTGGAAAAGATGATGGAGGTAACAAATGGACTCTGAATGATAATAAAGGGACTCTGAATAATCTCCTAGATGCATCCACTTCTGAAGAAAGTTCAGAATCTGACGAGGAGTTGGAGATTAAACAATTGATACCAGATAATTATTTTGGTGAGTGAACGAACACGAACATAAGCAAAAGTATCTTATACTACTACTTGAAACACAATTCATTCACTTATATAAACTGATATATTATACAGGTAAGGTGAAAATTGAAGAGGGTACCACTTACTATCGGAGTAATCTGAAAACT
Source organism: Stenogyne calaminthoides (assembly GCA_037126765.1). Lineage (NCBI taxonomy): Eukaryota > Viridiplantae > Streptophyta > Magnoliopsida > Lamiales > Lamiaceae > Stenogyne > Stenogyne calaminthoides. The sequence goes on from JBBCBC010000002.1 coordinate 18,539,796, forward strand.
GCTATAAGGGCTATGATGAAGCTGAAATACAGTGAAGCCCATGTTATAATGATTAAGAGGACACCTTCCAGATTTTTATTTGATGCCATCCATAGATTTGGTGGCAATGCCATGATGAACAGGTGTGATAAAAATGAGAATGACATACGAAGTGTAATGAAATGTTATGATAAAATAAGTGAACACTTCATAGTTGGGGGGAAGGAGGTAGCACTAACAAGTAGGGATGTGTCCTTGATATTTGGCATCGGAGGGGGGGCTGAAAAAATTCCTTTCACGAAGTTCTCAAAAAATACTTTGTGGGTGAAGAGAATTTTTAGAGATGACATACTGGGATCACTTAACAAGACTGGTATTTTGTCCAAGCTGAAGGAGTTGTTAAAAGATGAGGATGAAACGAGTATAGAAGACGTTGCGCGCCTCACACATTATTTCCTAATGTCTTCAGTTCTCTCTCCAAGTCAAAGCTCAGCAATTGCATGGCATTTGACCGAGTATTTAGAGAATCTAGACGAGGTGATGAAATACGACTGGAGCGGCTATGTGGCTGATGTATTAATGAAACAGATAAAGACAACACGAAACATGAAGATTGGGGGCTGTGCCTTACTGTTGCCGGTAATGAAATGATATTCATCTACGTTTTTTTTGTTTTGTTTTGTGATATAGCAGATTCATATGTCTTGTGTGGATATTCGTTAACTCCTTTCTTTCTCATTTTACAGTATTGGTTATGCGAACACACAAAATTGATCAAGCCAAGTAGGAAAATAAAGTTTCCTCGATTCCTAAAGTGGGATTTGATGAAACTGGAAGAAAGGATTTTCCGTGTTGATCTGATCACTCTGGATTCTGAACTGGTACGTTTTTTAAGATGTTGTGCATGCAATTTCCAAGTATTAGTTACTTTGTATATTGATGCAGCTTATGATTTCCACAAAACTATTAATTCTTGACAGGTTGATAGAGAGTTATTAAATCCTACTAGATTGGAGAAGGAAAAATTCAGAGAACTACTTGCGGATTGCGATTTTGGGTCAAATGATAAGGGGAAAAACAAGTCGACGATGATGATGAGCTGGGTAATGAGACAGAAAAAGGTTCTAGTGGAGATGATATAACTGTGAATGTTATTTCGGATACGGGTGAGATGTTTGATGATATTGTCCAAATTGGTCAATATTGTTCTTCAGAAGACCCAGCAAAGTCTGAGTTGGCAGTGGCTGGAAACCCTGGGGATATAGCTTCAACATCTAACCAACAAGCCAAAACAGATGGTAATGAAGGCGTTAAGTTGAATAGCGGTCCAGCTATACAGTTGAGAGATGTTTTTCCGGAGATGCATAGCACTATCGGGCCATCATTTAGCCTTGGAATTACACAACAAACTACTCCGGTTAACACATCAGTTAACACTACAGTGAGGAATGTGTTGTCTGATCTTCAGGATGCCTATAAGGACAATGTTGCGGAGCTTGGGGGTATGGACGACATTGAAGACATCCCATCTGGGGAGGGGGACAACAATGTGAATGAACCAGAAGTGGATCTTGCAGCTTGGATTGATGTAGATATCCAGGATGAAAATGCCAGAATGGTTGTGGACCTTCTGAAGGATGTCATTCTACAACAGAAGAAAGATCGTGATTTGATTAAGGCTACAATGGAAGCAAAATTGATGGAGATTGAAGAAAGAAATTTGCGGTTGATCGCCGAAAATGAGGCGCTGCGAACAGAAATGAACCAAGATATACTTCCTACACCAACCCAAATATATGTAGACCCCGTGAACCTCCACCGCATTGATGAAATTACCCGTATGCATATTTCAAAACTTGAGCAAGAATCGGCTGATGGAAATGTTGGCGTTGAGCAAGATAAGGCTGATGGGAATGTTGGCATTGATCAAGAAGCGGCTGTGGGGGATATTGACCTTGAGCAAGAAGCTGGTGTGGGGAATATTGATACGGCTGATGGGGATGAAGAAACAGGAAATTTCAGATCGCCTCACACATTGACTATGCATGTGAAGGTACGAACTGAAACTTGCGATCGGAAAGCAAAGGAAATGACGCCCCAGCTGAATACAGTTGAATTGATAAATATGAATGAGCATTCGAAAGTCGTCGTGGAAGAATGCCAAACAAAGCTTGATGTTCAGATCATTCCAAATGATTTTGTACTGCGTATAGACAATTCATACCATGCTGTTAGCAAGTTGTCGGCTCGTTCGAAATCAATAATACTTGATTATTGGAAAGAGGGACAAGACAGGTATTAAATTTAAAAATATCACTTTGAAACAAAAAAATCAGACCCACTGTCCAAAAACAAAATTATTTTTTCTTTTTATATTTAGCAATTTAATACATTATTCTTTTGATATGGGCAGCCATATAGTATGGAAAGGCATTCAGCCACTGTCTGAGATCATGGTTGGGGACATGGTCAGCCTGCTACATCATGAACCTGTGATGGGGAAGGTCGTATTTATTTAACAGCTTCATTTTTTATTTAAGATATGTTTTATTTATTTATTGAAGTGAATATTTTTCAAAAATTATAGGTGATCGATGCATGGACGGACATGATGATGCACAAGCATGCAGGAAGTCCTGGTGCAAAGTGCACGAAGATCTTTACTTCAGACTGCTGGGTGGGGAAAAAAAAAGTTATACATTGACATTGTTTATTATTATTGTCTAATTCTCTTATGTTTTGGCAAAATTGTAGGACCTTATAAACGAGAAAAACCCAAAAGAAAATGGTTCTCTACACCGTCTAATAGATGATCAGTTGGAGGCATCGTTGACCCATGATTACCTACTGTTCCCGATGATAACAAAGTCTGTGGCGAAGAACGCTAAAGATTTGGGGTTTCATTGGACGCTTTTAAAGCTTAACTTGCCGGAGGACGAGTGGGAGTTTTATAACTACGTTCGTCCAAAGAGGAGTGGCCTGGTTGATGTTCATTTAACAAGATCAAACACTGTGGTAATAATAGTTCATTTAACAAGAATGCAGTTAGTGTATTTTGGTAACTGATGTAAGTATGAGTTGCTGGTGCACTTTTGTGGACGTGGGAGTGAATTTCTTGTTATGTCATGTGGATTGTATGAACATGTGCTTATACAAATGCAGTTGTACATATATTTATGAATATGTGCATGAACATGTGCTTATACACATGCAGTTGCACATGTATTTATGAATATATGCATGCTCATTACAGTATGTTCATACGTATTATATATATATATATATCACTCTTTTTTGATATGTTTTTTTGTTTCTTTCCATACAGATAAGATATATTGAGAAAAAGATGATTTCTTTGTACCTTCAAAAGAAATCTGACCATCCGTTCCTGGATACTGGGTTTAAGGTTGTCAAAGCCGTTGATTGTATTCAGAAGGCAGATAGCTTGGTTGATTGTGGAATACTCGTCTGCAACGAAATTGAGCAAACCATCAAGAAAAATGGTGCAAAGAAACCATCAAGAAAGGAATTTACTGAAAATGCTTCTGGAAATTACTGTAAAAAAATGATAGAAATATTTCTTGGAACACCATCTTTGGTTCGTTGAGCAACTCAGTTGGTAAGTGTTTTGCAATTGTGGGACTGTTCAGGAAGTGTATTTTGGGCGTGTGGGTTATTGTGTTATTTGTAAACACAGTTTAGGGATCCTTTTTTTGTGCTTTTGAATTAGAAAATATTTTGGTATTTTGATCAGGTTTAGTCTGTTATTGATCATGGAGACTAAATGCTTCCTTAATGGGTTGTTCTGTAATTTAATTGAATATTTGGCTGAATTGTTATGGAGAAGGCAGAACATGTATTTTGATCAATGATGTATGACTTGCTAGTGCATTTTGTGGCTGTGGGTATTTGGCCAATATTTCCCAGATATTTTCGTGAACATGTGCTTGTACATGTGCATTTGCCAATATATTTTTGAATATATTCATGTATATGAACTTGGAAATTATTTTGCAGATGTTTGAAAAGTTTCTAAAAAAAGTGTGTATTAAAAAATACTAAAGAGATTAATTTTTGTGTTGTTAACAAATATATATGTCCGGCCCAATAAAAAATATTGCAGGAAGTATTCTTCCCAATTTGATAAAAGTGCCCAAAATGTAATAAAAGGTGCCCAAAAGGAGCACAAAAGTGCATGATGTATGTTTTCGGCCCATTAAAGAGAGCCCCAAACCATCTATCAAATATAACCGTTGTGAGGCATAATATAAAATTTGAAAAAATGACCAAAGTTGTCAACTCATATAACCGTTGTGTGATGCAGTAGACAAGTAATTTACAAGCCAACACACATTATAAATAGGAGTCAGCAGATTGGCATGATACACAAATGCACATGCATAAAAAATATGGAAAAAAGGAAGAAAAAAATATGTCAAGCTACACACAAAGCACATCCAATGAAGGGTATCTCAAATATACAACAGCCAATTGTCGGAAATGTGGGCGATCGACGTTCATACACATTTTTTGTTCGGGAAAAAATCCAGGAAGATTGTGCTATATGTGCGATGCACATGGTTTTTCGCATTGGTGTGTGCCAAATGTAAGCTACACGAACGTGATGAGGTTATAAGTAGGCCAATACAAACGTGACGATTCCTGCAATAATATTTGCAAATATAGTCACAGTATGTGTGATTTTTCTAGTTTGGAGCTTTATACGTGTAATGTTTATTTAGTTTAGACTATTATTTACGACACATCAGTTTAATGTTTACTTATCTAGATATCATGTGTAGTTTTGTTTTTTCAATTTGTTTTTTATCATTATTATTAGACTTATTATTATTGTTACTTGGCTCAGTTTTGTTGTCATGTTGTCTGCACATTACATAAGGGTGGCTTTTGTTATTGTGATTGTGACAACAATAATAAGTACAAGGCATTACTCAGTTTCTTTATTGTTATAAACATCTATCAACACAAACCTGCTAAAAAAACAAAGCATTACATAAAATGCGGCAGTAACTCAAAAAAATCCAATAGCATCAGTGAGCATATCATTCAACAAAAAAATCACCGTACTCAAACTTGGTATATCACAAGTTTAAGTAGGTTGATTGATTTCAACTACAAAATGCAATCCCCTGCATGTTTTTACACTTCCATTCTAAACATCAGTGATCTACACTTCTCAATGCAAAAAAGCTACATGTTTTGATCACAAAAACACAAAAACAAACCCAAAAAAACCAGGGGGCATGATATATGGCATACTCAAAGCCAAAATTCTTCGCCCGGTTGTAGGATACACGTAGTAGGGTCGTGATTTGCCACACTACCGCAACGAGTGCAAATAGCCATGTGCTTCTTCCTAGGGAACTCTCCAAATGAAGGCTTTCTTTTTTCTTTCGGCCGTCCTGGTGGCTTATTTAGAAATGGAGGAAGCATCTTTGATTGAGATTCATCAGTTGGCTGGAATTCGTGCTTTTCGGACTCAGGGATTGCATGAATATCATAACTATAGCACGATCAATAGTTCTTTGTTAAGAAACATTCCTCGACAATGCTGTAAACTGTAGGACACTTCCTACAAATTACGACAGCTGCATGTGCACAAGGGAAACCTCTAATTTGCAACTTGTAACACGAGCATGTTTTTCTTTGAGATCCACTTCAGCATTATAATATTGAGACGTCACTTCAAACTTCCCACTTGGACACTGCACTACCATCCATGAACGTGACAAATCTGTTAGGAAATTCCACGACTTCTCCTTACGCGGACATAATGCCCCTTTCCATTTTGAGCTGTCTTGCCTCCTATCGACGATCCAAGTAGATATCTCTACAAAAATATATATTCACACTGAATCCGAAAATCATAAAAATCTGTTTTTATGCAGTTTGGTATACAAAAAGCGCCCCCAAAATCATAAAATCTGTTTTATGCAGTTTAGTATACAACAAAAGAGTAAATAAAAACCTGCTCGGATGTGGTCTATCATGTGTTTGATTGGAAGTGATCTCGCCTCTTTAATCCATGCATTGAACTGTTCCGCTGCATGTGTCGTGAGTATGCCACTGCCATTTCTCCTTGGGTAATTCATCTATCCATTCTTCAGCAAACCGTGCCACCCACTTCCTTAAAAATGGCCAGTTTCTCGTTAAATATCCTCATATTGGGAAAGCGTATGCACAATTTTTAAAGTGAACCCCCAGATTTTCTCATTGGACATTTGTCCTGCCCTTGGTAAACCTACCCCTAAGATTGTTTAAAAGGTGGAACAAGCAAAAGAAATGAATAGGTTTCTCAAATACCCAAGGAAAGGCAGCCATCAAACCAGTATTCCTATCTGAAATATAACAAATCTGGAGTTCATGAAGAACAAAGTCCCGGAGTCGAGAAACCATATCCAATTATCTTTGTTCTCCGCCGACACAATAGCAATAGCAACAGGGAACAACCCTATGTGTACATTATAATTCATCAAACAACCAAATTAGAAATAAAACTAATGAAGTGTTCAGGATTCCAGTAAACAAAACTACAACATGAACATCGAACACACTATGTAGAAACATAGACAACACTATATACACATGGCTAGTGTCAGATATAAAATTCACTGCTGCAAAGTTGCAGAATCCAAGTAATACACGTTCTGTATTCCCAGGTTCATGTTAATGATGCACATGTTCAAATTCTGTTTAAAGTGTTCAAAATGTATAAAATTTTCAAATAGGAAAGCCTTACATACAAATTGCAAACCAAAAAACATAAAATCAACTTCTGCCTAAAGTCTTCAACTTCTGTATAAATAGGACAACCTTATAAACAAATATGTTTGCTAAAACATAAAATCAGAATCCATGTTAAAACAACGGCAAAGCAACAAAAACAGAACAGCAGCTGGAAATCTAATATTTTAACTTAATATTCAATTTTCAGCAACAACAAGCAACAAAAATAAGTTTTCAGTAATCTAACAAACAGACACGAATTAAAAACATATGAATGTTTAGATAGTACCATTGTTTCCGTCCTTTCCAGTGGCTGCTAGTAGTGTACCCTTAGCACGACCCGTCATAAAAGTACCATCTATGAAAAGCCTAGGGCGACACTTTTTGAAACCGTCAAGGCATGCCTTAAATGCAATGAAAACGCATTGGAACCAGTGTGTTTTCGAGTTTGACTCCAATGAAACTACACTTCCTATATCATTAGACATAAAAAAAATTCCATCAACAATTGTAAATGGCACAACTAGTAAAAAATCACCATGAAAATAAAGATATAACGTCTATATCATAATTTGTACATGGATTTGTGCGTCCTATTGCATCACAGTACCATCGGAGCTGATCATATGACTCGTCATAGCTACCAAATATCTCATTCATTGCAGCTTCATATGTTCGGCGGGCTTTCCAGTAGGGAACGTGTATACCATAACTAATTCGAAGTGAATTAATTATGTCCTTCCCCCGTGTTTGAGGTTTTGCCCTAACATCTTGAACCATTAGATTACCGGTAATCTTCGCACCCATTCTACGGTTTTTTTTACCCCACATATTCCCAATACATGTATGATATAGGTTTAACTTCGACACGACAAAGACATTTGTTACAGGGTCTAACTTAACCTTTATATGCCATTGACAAGCACAATCATCCCACTCACTACACACGGCATAGATATAACTCTTGTTATTCTTAGTGTAATTGAACCTAAACCCCATATGTTCGGAATACTTAATAAGGGAATGTCTAAACTCTATTGCACCTTCGCTAAAATTTGTGCCAACTCCACCATCAAAAATGTGAGACCAAGAATCAGATAAAAGAGGCTTCTTCTTGAGATTGGGGCAAACATCATAAGAAGGCATACTGCCTAAACCCTCAAAAACAGATTGATTCCCGCTGGACACTTTTTTCTTAACTGATCTAAAAGGAATTCTATTGGACTTTGATGGAAAACCAGAAATGAAAACACCCTTTCTCCTAAATTCAACACCATCACATTCATCAAAATCCACGTCAGGCATACTACCCATAAATTCATCACCATCACAGTTCAAACCACCACCCCTATTGATATTTGCATGCATATCATGATCACTTTCACCTTTGCTATCTAGTTCATCACAATCAGAATTCAAACACCACTCATTGTTCATATCAATATGACTATCACTATCGATAACAGTTTCTGGAAATTTTGAATTCATGTTGACATGCACGTTTTCATTTCTATTGTCAACACCAACATCAGACTGTTTTGTGGCTATTTTAGAAATATCGACCCCAACAACGTAGGCCGATGTCAATTCACATAGTGAAATCAAATTTCTCAAATCCAAATTGTTATCTATACTACAATTACTAATCCCACCAATCGAGTATCGAAATGAAATACTAGATTCAATAAGATCAGCCCACCTTGATAATACCTGGGATTCCAGCTCGTTAAAACTTGATGTTGAATTCACTGCAATGATTTTCGATTCACCAATATACTTCAAATTAAGAAGTATATTTTCGGAACCCATTCCTCAAAAATACTTTTGAACGCCTCGCAATCTTCCACGGGTCGGCGACGGCGAGTGGGAAATCGGGATTTTTTTTTTTTTTTGCGACGCCTCCCCTTTTTTGTTGATATGTAAACTGGAAATGTATACACCATTGTGCTTTATGTACAGAATAATTTGAATTTCAAACTCTCCTTGCCATTGAGATTATCACCTACGCTGATACAGTGATTTGACAAAAGGCCGGAGGAAAAGGGTGGGACTTGGGACCTAGGTGAAGGGAGTTGTTGAGAAACTGTACTTGGACGATTATAATAATAGATGGGAACTGAAATTTCCTCTCAGCTAATAAGAGGGTATAATGGGTTTTTTAGCTATAGTATTGGACCTAAGAGTTTGCAAAAAAGCAAGTTGGACCTTAGAGTTCCTATATGGGCAATTTTGGACCCAATAGTACTTATTTCATTCAAATAAACTAGAATTATCAGTTCACATTTTATAAACCAAATTATTGTATTTATATATATCATATGCATGAGCAAGAAAGTTGCATGGCTGAAGTAGTAGCGTATGAGTGTCACGAGCTATAAAGTCCCTATATAACACAACCTATAACTAGGTGTAATGATGAATTACTATATATAGTAAACTTTCAAACCCTCTATGCAGTTTAAGATACGTCATGGTATGTGCCTATATAAAGACTTTTTCCCTCAAAATGTAATAAGTAAACTACAAAAAAAAAAATTAAAAAAATTGAAGCCATCCTGCGGTCATTCCTCTGAGCTCAAGTAAGTTGATTACATTTACTTTTATGTTTCAATACTCTCTTTATATATAAATACATCATACGACTAAAAATAACCTCATTAAGGTAATATATATAAATATGTACGTATAGATTTACTTTAAAAAAATCTTCTTTGGTTCTTAGAATGGACGAATACGAGCCTTATATCTCCATCCGCATACATAGGTGTGTGACACGTGGACGGGACGAGATGACAGATGTTTGGGCCCACATAGGAGAGATGGCGGCGATGTGGCGAATGTCCCACTCTATGGGAATTCTGATGAATGACAACGAAGCGTGCTGGGCTTTAATTAACACATTACCGGATGCTTGGAAATACCATGCTTATTGTTTGTACCTCAGCATGGCCGATACCTACGGTAGTGTATGCTACAGATGTTTTTCAGCTGGTTTATATTGGGATTGGATAGGAGAAGGCCACCCCCCCTGCCTGGACAACCCCAACAATACTCATTCGGAGCCATGGTAGCACAACCCCACATCCCCGAGGTAGCAAGAGCTCGCGTAGTAGGAGCAGGACCTATGATATAGCTCCAGTACGGAAGTAACGACCCCCAGTCCTCTTATGGATCACAATAAGGCCCGTAGAAAGGGCCAGTACCTATCACTTTTTGTACTACTCTATGACGGTTGTCCAGGATAAATCTGGACTCATTTTGTCCTAAGCGTAGGACGTGCCTTATTAATAATATCGCCGCTATAGAAAGGTCCCAATATGTATGAAAATATGTATGTTTTGAATTTTCGCATTCTGTACTTTCGCTTTAATTATGTAATAAAAAAAAAAAAATATGTATGCTTATAAATTTATGTGTTTTATACTTTTGTTTTAATTAAGTAACAATATATATATATATATATATATATATATATATATATATATATATATTACACAATGTACAATTGGCATAGTAAAATTACACACATATCATCGGTTATCATGTTTTCTTTCATGTCAACTTATGCAATGTTAGTTTTTATAACGTTAGTATTAGTTATCATCTACATACTTCACATGTCACACTTAATATGCAGTACAGTTTCCGTGTTGACAAACCAATTTTTTTTTATGATCATAATATTTAAGTATTCATCATTGACACTCATCACATTTCTACGTTTATCGTCAGCATTTACACTTGTGACTACATGCTGGTTGTTTTTAAATTCATTTAAAGTTTAAATGTTAAGTAATTAAGTTTTAAATTATTCATATACATCTATCTATCTATATATATACACACATATATATTCTAGTATGAATATTTTAATACAATATTCTAAATTGTCTACTAAACATTATTATATGATTTGTATTGGGAAAATTCTCTAATTTAAAAAATTAACTTGGTGGAATAGATCATGAGTCGTGGACGGCCACGTCGTACAACAATACCAGTTTTAAAACCTTCCTCATCGTCCAATGAAGACCTAGGAAATAATATCGCAACGATTCTTCGAAGTCTCGCACAACACTTTAATAATTCTCCCACACCGACTGCACCACCACCACTAACACATCGAAATAAAATGAGCACCGTAGTAGAACAATTAAGACGTTATCGTCCACCTACCTTCAACGACAAAGAAAATCCTGCAGAAGCTGAAACCTAGTTGAGGGCGCTCGAGAAAATATTTACTCATATTATATGCACAGACGAGCAAAAGGTTTTGTGTGCCATTTTCCAGCTGACAGATGAAGCAGACTATTGGTGGGAGGCTTACAGTCGAACAAGGACTACAACACAAAGGGCAACCCTTACTTGGGAAGAATTCAAAGAGGCAGTAATTCAAAATTACATGCCTCAATCCTTCCAGGATCAGAAGGAGACAAAATTCATCCAGCTCAAACAAGGTTCCATGACCGTGCTCGAATACGAGCAAAAATTCAGTCAGCTCAGTAGGTACGCTCCTCACTTGGTAGACACTGAATTCAAGAAAGCTCGACACTTTGAGAAGAATTTAAGGCCGGAGATCAGCAGCATCTTGGCCGGACAAGGAACGTTAACCTACGCGGAGGCTTTTTCAAAGGCTCAGGAAATCGCTTCCCGCCTGAAACTCGAAAACTCAGAGAAGAAGATCATGGAACTCCAAAATAAAAGAAAACTTGAAAATCCAACCCAAGGAAGGGATAACAATAATTAAAATAAGCACGTCCGCAAGGAAGAAAATATGCGTCAAGCCCCATCGAGAACCAGACCAACATGCCCCAAATGCCGAAGAAACCACGATGGGCAGTGCTTGTACGACTCAAGATTGTGCTATCACTGCAAGGAGCCTAGTCACGGATTGAGCAGTTGTCTACTGCTCAAAAGCAAAGGGAAGCTAAAGATGGGACCTGCTCGTGTCTTTGCGATGACACAACAAGAGGCCGCCGACGAACCCGGCACCATGGCAGGTATTTTGACTATTTTTGGTACACCTGCTTTAGTATTATTTGATACGAGGGCTACGCACTCGTTCATTTCTGAAAAGATGTTTGACAAAATAAGGAACGTTAACACAAAAGTAGAAAAAGAACTTCTAGAAGTGAGTGTTCCGTCAGGAACAACTATCCAAACCACTCAATTGTGCAAGGATTTAGCGATCGGTTTTGAAAATAAAACCTTTGTAGCTCATTTACACGTCATTAACATGAGAGATTTCGACGTAATATTGGGGATGGATTGGCTTACAGCCAACCATGCCATCATTAGGTGTCACGAGAAATAAGTGTCGTTCCAGGATTCAGGAGGGGAATTGTACACTTTCCACGGGGCCAAAATAGGGACACTACCACGAGTGGTGTCTACAATAAAAGCAATGAAGTTGCTGAAAAAGGGGAATTGCGCAGCCTTTCTGGTGAACATCGTGCAATCCAAGGTAGATGGTAAATAGATCGAAGAAGTACCCATCATACGAGACTACGAAGACGTATTTCCAGAAGACCTGCCCGGCTTACCCCCAGAGCGACAAGTGGAGTTTACGATCGATCTAGTACCCGGAGCAACACCAGTATCAAAAGCGCCTTATAGAATGGCACCAAAAGAGCTGCAGGAGCTGAAGGTACAACAAGAACTCCTAGACAAAGGCTTCATACGACCCAGTGTCTCGCCCTGGGGAGCACCAGTACTATTCGTGAAAAATAAGGATGGTACATTTAGAATGTGCATTGACTATCGAGAGTTAAACAAACTCACCATAAAAAATAAATATCCATTGCCAAGAATTGAGGACCTGTTTGACCAGCTGAGATGCGCCAGCGTGTTCTCAAAAATAGATTTGAGATCAGGATACCACCAAGTAAAGATCAAGGAAGCTGACACCCCAAAAATAACTTTCAGAAAGCAATACAGGCATTACGAGTTCGTAGTGATGCCATTTGGGCTCAGCAACGCACCAATAATTTTCATGGATCTAATGAATCGAGTTTTCCATCCGTACTTAGATCAGTTTGTGATCGTGTTCATCGATGATTTCTTGGTCTATTCAAGAAATCAAGAACAACACGAGGAGCATCTCAAAACCACCCTTGAGGTGCTGCGAAAAGAAAGACTTTACGCCAAATTCAATAAATGTGAATTTTGGCTTAATTAAGTCATTTTCCTAGGACACACCGTTTCTGCTCTTGGGATTGAGGTCGGCCCAACCAAAGTGGAAGCGGTAAGTCAATGGAAATCTCCAACAAACGTGAACGAGGTACAAAACTTTTTAGGATTGACTGGATACTTCCGAAGATTCATTGAAGGGTTCTCAAAAATTGCGAGGCCATTAACCCACCTGACGAGGAAAGAAATGAAATTCCACTGGGCAAAAGAATGTGAGGACAGTTTTCAGGAACTGAAACAAAGATTGAGCAGAGCACCTGTCCTAATTATTCCAGAAGGTTCAGAAGGATTTGTTGTCTATAGCGACACCTCAAACAAGGCTTGGGATGCGTGTTGATGCAGAAGGGGAAAGTAGTTGCCTACGCATCTAGGCAACTAAAACCACACGAACATAATTACCCAACACATGACTTTGAGCTGGCTGCGGTGGTTTATGCTTTAAAGATTTGGTGACATTACTTGTATGGCGGAAAATGTGAGATCTACACAGACCACAAAAGCCTAAAGTACTTCTTCGAACAAAAGGAATTGAACATGCGACAAAGAAGATGACTTGAGTTGGTGAAAGACTATGATTGCACAATACTCTACCATCCTGGTAAGGCGAATGTGGTAGCTGATGTGTTAAGCCGACAAAGGAGAAACAACTTAACTTGCATAACCAGCCAGAGAAAATTGATAGAAGACTTTGCAAAAATGAGGATAGAAGTAGTACTACCACCAAATACCACCAAAGCCAGGGTAGCAACCATGGTGGTCAAACCCACTCTGAAGAAGAAAATAGTGGAGGCCCAGAAAGAAGACAAGTTTCTGGAGAAAATAAGAAGCAAAATCGGAGAAGGAAAAATGAAAAGTTTTTCACTAACCGACGAGGGCGCACTAGTTTATGAAGACAGACTCTGTATTCCAAAAGATAAAACAATTAGAAAGGAAATTATGAAAGAAGCTCATTGTACACCCTACATGGCCCATCCAGGAGGAACAAAGATGTATCGAGACTTGAAGAAATTATTTTGGTGGAGAAACATGAAAGGAAGCATTGGAGCCTTCGTACAAAGGTGCATGACTTGTCAACAAGTGAAGGCCGAACACCAACGACCGTCAGGATTACTCAAGACACTCGAGATTCTGAATGGAAATGGGAACATATAGCCATGGACTTTGTGGTCAGCTTACCCAGGTCAAGCCGAGGCAATGAAGCGGTGTGGGTAATTGTCGACCACCTAACGAAATCAACACACTTCTTGCCAATTAAAATGACCTTCAGTCTAGATAAGTTGGCCCAAATATACTTAGAGGAAATCATTAGACTGCATGGAGTACTCGTCTCAATAGTATCAGATAGAGACACACGATTTACATCGAAATTCTGGCGAAGCCTACAGGATGCCATGGGAACTAAGCTAAATTTCAGCACTGCATTCCACCCTCAGATGGACGGGCAGTTGGAAAGAACCATTCAGACATTGGAAGACATGTTGAGAGCATGTACCCTCGATTTTGGAGGAAACTGGGAGAAATTCTTGCCCTTAGTTGAATTCGCTTAAAACAATAGCTATGAAGCCACAATTGGTATGACACCCTACGAAGCACTTTACGGAATAAAGTGCAGATCTCCTCTATATTGGGACGAGGTTGGAGAGATGTTGGTCCCGGTGCAAACGAGTCTTACACGTGTATGGGGGAGAATACACGTGTTCAGTGATTTTTAAAACTTTTTCTTCACTGAGGTCAGAAGGGTCAGGTTGTCCTGAGAATTTTGCCCTGAGAAGCACAAATCGCCCTGAGTCAAAGTCTACTGAGACAGTGATCCTGAGCAGCTTTCAGAAGCTTCAGATTAGCCCAACTGATCCTGAGTAAATCAAAGATCCTGAGAAGCTTGGATCAGATAATTATCTTACTGAATACTCATTAGAGTTAATTCAGTTTGGTAACTATCTGTTCTAGCTAATCAAGAGTGCAGAATGGTTGGCCCTAAGTTTATACTCGTTTTAACTTGCTGAAAGTCTTTTTCCTTTAATAAAACAGTGGTTAAGGCTGTGATCAATTTGATGCAAGTTCAGTGGATTGATTCCAACTGAATATCAATAAAATATGCTTTCAGTGAAAAACATGCAACAAATATAATGCAGTACAGAAAGCAAACAACACAGCAATTATAGTGGTTCAGAGACTCAAGATCCTACGTCCACTCTCTCTGATCTTCAGAGAAATTCCTTAACACACTTCCTAAAGCTTTCAGGCTGACTCACTGCAGCTTACTAACTTAATTACACAAACAAGTTTTCAGACTACCACAAGTAGCTTACTAACTTCTTCTCTAGAGTTTTCTGGCTGGCTAACCTGTAGCTTACTCACTCTTTACAACTCTAACTCACCAACAAATCACACAAACTACCTTATCAAAGGGTTTGGGTTTGGGTTGGTTTCCAACTAGGGTGAGATATCCTTTACAATAAGAACAAATGCAAAGGCTAGGATATCTCTTCTAAGTTTTGAATTTATCTATCAAATCTAGGCTTAGTAAATGAGCTCTCTCCAATGTGAAACACTTGGAAAATTCTAGGGTTTTTGAGTGCTTCAATATGTAAGAATACGAATGAGCTCTTGAGTTGCTGTAATTTCCCGTAACCTCTCAATGTTGAAGGTCACCGGTATTTATAGGCAACATTACCAAGGTCACACTTGAAAAACTATCCGTTGGAAGAGATAGCTTCAAGAGTTCCCTCTTCTGGTTATTGATGAACAACTATTTTTAGGGTTTGAACACTCCCTTGAATGTTTTAGGAAATATGCAGCCATGTAGCCAATCATCAATTTTTGCAGTCTGGAACATTGTACTACTGACAAAATTCAGTGTCATGTCGCTTTCAGGGTCAGTAAAGTACAGTGTTGTCTTCCTCTGATTGGTTCTTGTCTTCAGTGAATGTAGACAAACAAAACGGCTCTTTTAGGTCAGTCTTTTTGTATGAGACAACCTTAAACAACACTTAGTTTTAGTTCCTTTTGTCTGCACTTGAATGTTTTGGACAATATCTATTCTTTTGTAGATGTGTATTTTCCTCAGTTTTGCATGTATACAGATAGATATTCTTCAAATTGCCTCGAACATTGATTTTCTGAGTCTTGATAATTTCTTGAGTCTTCATTAACTCTTCGAGTCTTGATTCAAGATATTTTCGAGTCTTGATGTCTTGATCTTCTCGAGCATTCAGGTCTACCCGAGTCTTCAGTTCTTCAGTATCTTCTGATCATTCAGGTCTACCTGAGTCTTCAGTTCTTCAAACCTGATTAATATCTGCTGACTATACATGATGCAGATATCTTCTTAATAATTTTATACTGAAACCTGACTGTTGGTCCCGGTGCAAACGAGTCTTACACGTGTATGGGGGGGGAATACACATGTTCAGTGTTTTTAAAACTTTTTTTCTTTTCTCGAGGTCACTTGGGTCGAGGTTGTCACGATGATTTGGTCCGAGAAGCACAGATCGCTCTGAGTCAAAGTCTCTTGAGGCAGTGATCCGAAGCCGCTTTCGAAACCTCGGATAATCCCAACCGAGTCCTCGAGTTTTCAGATATCCCGAGTTGCTTGGATCGGATAACTAACTTCTTGAACCCTCGAATAGTAAGTTCGGTTTGGTAACTATCCGTTCTAGCTACTCGGATGTCTTGGAATGGTTGACCCTTAGTTTATACTCGCGTTTTAAGCTTTTCTTTGAAAACCTTCCTTTAATGAAATAGTGATTAGGATGTGATTCAATTATATGCAACCTTTCAAATTGGATTGATTCCAATTTGAAATGTCGGTGAAAATATGCTTTCAAAATATATGCAACAGTTAAGCAAAGCAAAAACGGAAAGCAAAGAACACAACAATTTATAGTGGTTCAGAGACTCAAGCTCCTACGTCCACTCTCTCTGATCTCTTCAGAGAAATTCACTAATCACTTCTTTGAGTTTTTCGACTACCCTCATGGTTTACTTACTCAACTTCCCCCTGAGTTTTTTCGACTACCTCTGAGTTTACTTACTCAACTCACACAAGCTTTTTTACCTCATGGTTTACTTACTACCACAAGTAGCTTACTAACTTCTTCTCTAGACTTTTCGACTACCTCTGTAGTTTACTCACTCTTTACAACTCCAATCTCACCAACAATCACACTCAAACTACCTTCTAAAGGGTTTGGGGTTTCTTGGTTGGTTTCCAACTAGAATGAGATATCCTTTACAATAAAGTACAATGCAAAGGCTAGGATATCTCGACTAAGCTTTTGGATATATCTTATCAAGCTAGGCTTAGTTTAATGAGCTCTCTTCAATATAAAGCACTTGGGAAATTTCGGGTTTTTCGAAAGTGCTTCAACTTTATGATAATAAGTTTGAGCTCTTGAGTTGCTTACAAATTTCCGTAACCTTACAATGTAGAGGGTCACAAGTATTTATAGGCATACACCAAGGTTACTCTTAAAAACTATCCGTTTGGAGAGATAACCCGTGAGTTTCCTCTTATGGTGTGTGAAGAACGGCTATATTTAGGGTTTGAGACTCCCTAACACGCGTTTTAGGCAATAGCCTTTCATGTAACCGGTTTTCACTTTTTGCTCTGGGGAACTTTGTACTTGACATCTTTTTTTGACGACATCCTTTGTCGATTGTCGATATGGTACAATCTTTGTCTTCCTCTTTTTGACTTTTGTCTCGATTAAAGGTAGACAACGCAACGACTCTTTTGGTTACAATCTCTGAGTTGATATAACCTTAACAACACACTAATTTAGTTCATTTTGTCTGCATTTGAATGTCTTGGGCAATATCTAATTTTCTAAGGAATCGCGATCTTCTCAGTATTGCATCCTTCAGATAGATATTCTCAGTGCCTCGGAACATTGAGTTTTTATCTTGAGCATTCAAGACATTCTTGAAGTCTTGATAATTACTATGCCTTGATATTCTTGATCTTGATCTTCAAGCTTGGTCTTACATCTTACGTGTCTTGAGTCTTCGAGTCTTGAGTCTTTATATATATCTTGGTGATATCTTTGAGTCTTCATCTTTGAGTCTTGTTTTCTCCTTGAGTCTTGATTTCGATTTCTTGAGTCTTGAAACTTTAGTTTCATACTGAAACTTCAGTTTCTTCAGAGACATACTGAGTTCTTCAGAATCTTCAGATTCTATCCTGATCTATATCTGCTGACTATACATTTTGCAGATAACATCTTGAATACTCTAAAACTGTATCCTGACTCAACTATCAAGATTATTCTGAACATGTCATACTCAGGGTTTTGGGATCTAATCAAAATCATATCTTTATTAAATTCATCTCCCAAAAATTTCCCCCTTTTTGATGATGCCAAAACCTATCTTGTTACAAACATATAACCTAAACTCAGGTTTCAGTTTATCCTATTACAAGATTGGTTATAACTCCCAACAATTT
Organism: Stenogyne calaminthoides; assembly: GCA_037126765.1. Lineage (NCBI taxonomy): Eukaryota > Viridiplantae > Streptophyta > Magnoliopsida > Lamiales > Lamiaceae > Stenogyne > Stenogyne calaminthoides. The sequence goes on from JBBCBC010000002.1 coordinate 18,558,157, forward strand.
CCTGAACAGAGAATCTCCTAACAATTTCCTAAGTAGAGAATCTCCTAACAATTAGTCTCCCAACAATTTCTTCAGTAATGAATTTCTTAAATGATTCATCACCAAATACTTAATTTTCAAAACAATTTCCCTTTTAAACAATTAATTCAGAGACAATAATTCAGGCATATCAAAAGTAAAAGACATGTAAATAAGATAATGAGATATTATCTTTTGAGCACAAATGATAAGTTTTCATTGATGATAGGTAGACTATTACAGGTTACAATGAATCTTATCTGAACAAAATCAAAAAGACAAAAAATATAAAAGATTACATGAATCTTCTGAGTCTTCATCTTCTGAGTCTTCATTATGTTCTTCAGTTCAGCTCTTCAGTTAGGGTTCTTCAGCTCTGCTCTTCCACCTCATCAGCAGGGACTTCTAGGTCGAACATTCCGTAATATCTCTTCTTCAGTGCATCTCTTTCTTTGATGATATCCGGATTGTTTCCTGTCAGACCCAACTGAATGGCGTACTGAGATATTTCCTGAGAAATGGCTTTCTCATTAACACAACCATTCTCCAGCCTGGGAGGAGGGTACACATATGGACCAGGGGTGGTTATCTGCACCTTTCCTTCATCCGCTAGATTTATCCATCCTTGGAGATATTTTGGATAGAAGGTCAGGAGATAATCGATGAAAGCCTCATTCGGATCTGAGCTCTCCGCTCTCCACTGTCTGGTTCTCTTGATTTCTTCCCACGCATCGTTGAGCTGGATAGGCATCCAATTGTCAACGTGCGGCCATTTCTGTGCTTTTGTGTTCCCTCTCCTCTTGCTTGCGAACCTTTTGAACCCACTCCTTCTTTTATGCTCTTCTTCAGCCTTCTTTCTGATCACTGGTACACCAGAAACAGAAGCAACAGTTTTCTTCGCTTGTTCAATCTGGAGTGTTTTCAGAGCGCTTCTAGTGTTGAAGACTTTCTTCTTGGGCTCAGACTCAGTTTCTTCAATATCCAGCATCAGCTTTCTCTGGATTGGCTTAGAAGCCTTTGCTCTTTTGACCTCAGGCTCTTCCATCACCACGGCCTTCCTCTTGATGGGCAATTCAGCACCGGCCTGGCTTGTCCCAATCCTTCCTCTACCACTCAGTTTCTCAATAGCCACTTCCTGCATTGTTTCCTCAGAAACCTGAGTGTAGATTGACTTCTCCACCTTCTTTAATTTAAGCTTCTCAGTGGCTTCAATCTCCTTCATGGCTTCGACAAGTATCTTCTTTTCAGCATTTTTAACAACCTTGCCCTTCAGAGTATGTTCCAATAATTCCCTGAGATCAGCTCCAGGTCTTTCCCCCTTCTTGGAACCATACTCTGGCAGAAGCCTGGAGAGTGTTGTGTCCATGTGATATTGCTCTTTGCTGACACTCCGCACCTCCCCTGCCATCTGATCTTGCTCCTCCTCGAGCCGCCTAAGGTGATTCTTCGTCACAGAGAACTCTTCAGACAGATGAGCAAATTGGTTTGAGAGAGCTTCCTTGAACATGTCTGTCATCTTGGTCATGAGCATTGAACTCATTTCCTCAACAACGTTCTTCACCAGTATCTCATTTCTCTCAACCAATTTTGCCTCAAGAATTTATGTCTGCTCCTGATGCTTTTGCTTCAGCTCTGCATTAAGCTCAGCCTTGACCCCCTCCATCTTGTCTTCTAGCTTTGCTTCAATGGAGGTCAGCTTCTCTGTCATAGAGCTCTGAAGCAGCACCAGTTCTGAAGAAGAACTCAAGTTCTCAATCTTCTGAGTTTGGTTGGCCAATGCCTCTTCAATCTGAGCAACTTTGGTCAGGATTGGCTCAACCTTCTCCAGCTTTTCCATCACGGGGGTGAGATCAATCTCAGGAGTATATCTGATCTGCTGTGACTCCTGAGTTGGCTGTTCATCCTGAGTGTCAGTCTGAACCTGAGCTTCAGTTTGAACTGGGACTTCAGACTCAGTCTGAGTCTGGGATTCACCCTGAGCTTGGGTGTCCACCTGAGCCTCAGTTTCAGTCTGAGGATGTTCGACAGCAGCCTGATCAGCATCAGTTGAGTCTTTCTCCTTTTGAGATTGACTCTCATCATCCCCTTGTTGGTCCCCATCCTGAGATTTGTCAATGGAGCTCGGGGCACCAACTTTAGTAGCTTTCCTCTCAGCAACCTTCCTCTTCACCAGCTCATCAAAATCAGAAATTTTCATTCTGAGCTTGGTTTTTCTGAATCCTGAGAATTCAGTGAGAAAAGCTGTCTCCTCGTTCCACTAGTCTTCCCCTCTGAATGAAGCAATGTTAAGCATCTCCGGAAGAGTCTAGTTGAGGATGTAGACCGTTGACCTCAATCTGAAGAAGATATCTTGGAGGTCAGGGAATGAGCTCAGCTCAGGGTAACGATCAAGAATGAACCGTTCCCCCTTGCTTCGCCATTCGGTCTCTTCAGCTTCACCTTTCTTGAGCATCGGGCTCTCAAGTTTAGTTGGAAACTCTGCTGAAAGATCGACTAACAACTCATTCAGGAGCTCATCAAAATTCGTCGGCTCCTGAGGCTCAGCAGACTCTGTGGTTTGGGCAGGCAGCTCCTCAGTTTGAATCTGACTTGGTTCTGAGGTCTGAGCTGGCGCCTCCTCAGTGGGAATTTCAGCTTGCTCTGAGAACTGAGTGGGCACATCCTCAGCAGGAATCTGAGCATCTTCTGCGGTCTGAGCCGGCATGTCCTCAGAGGGAATCTGTACTTTTTCTGAGGTCTGAGGTCCTTGGAATATTTCCTGAGAAAACTTATCAGAACTGAGTGATGTCTCAAGAACCTTAGAGAAGACTTGCTCCTCAGTTTGATCCTGTGCCTTTGAGATAGCCTGAGCCAATACAAGTAAGGGCGATTTCTGAGCAGTTTGGCTCTCAGGCTGAATCTCCTCAGTCTCACTTTCCTCATCATCATCAGTGAGAACCACCATCCTTTTGCGCTTAGGAGCAAGGGTTTTCCGCTTCTTCAATTTCTCACCCTGCTCCTTCTTGGCATCCAACAAAACCTTCCCCCTGGTTTGTTGGCTTTCTTCAGCAGCAGCCGCAACCGGTGATTCCACTTTCTTCTCTTTCTTTCCCTTGATTGTCCTCTTTGCAGCAATCGGCTTGAACATCACTTTGGACTTAGGGAATGGAGTAGATTTGATGAAGATATCCTCCTCCTCTCGGCACATCTCCAAAATAAAGGCTATTTTGGTGGCGTGGAGGATTCTGCCTTTGATAGATATTGCCCCATCCTCCTCCCTTTTTATGACCTTGGCTTGCTCACTCACCACCTTGATTATATACTTCAACCAGTTGAACTCCTTGGTGGGTGAGTCCTCAATCGCCGCCATAAGTCGGAGTTTGGGAGTGCTGATCTGCTCAAAGCTTCCAGATCGACTCATGATGCACTTTCCAACAATATCCATCAACACTCTGTACTTAGGCTTCAGATGCCGTTTGTGCAGAGTTGCCTCAAACTTAACAGGATTCTCAACAATCCCATCAAGATACTCTTGCTCCCGTCCCAACATATACAATGAGGGGTCATCTCCCCTATCGCACAACTCAAATACGTCGTTCAAATGCTTAGGGACTATATAGAGCTCTCGAACAAAATCTACATATTTCATCGATTGTTCGAGATGCAAAACGGAAATTTTAGATTCTATACAATCTTCCTCATCGATTTCCATATTTGCAACAAACTCTATTACCTCACGGGTATACTCCGCCTCTGGTCGATTTGCGACGAGGTTCGTCAGTTTCGCCAATCTGATTAAGTGGAGCACTTCTTCTTCGTGCTTGGCATTTGACGTGCTCTCCAGAGACACCACGTATTCGTACCATGGCTTATTTGTCTCGGCTAATCTTTCGAATATGGTAGGGGCCATTTTAGATATGAAGATTTGAAGATTTAGGGTTTGGGTTTTCTGGGCAAAGGGATTTATTTGCAGAGGATTTTGGGAATGAAGGGTTTGGTAAAGTTTGGCTTGAATGGCTTCTTGAGGAATATATAGTTTCGAGATCGTGGGAATTCGCGTTGGTTAGGTGAAAAGCAACGGTTGAGATTAATTGACGATTAATCGGGTATGCGAACAGACGATCTCCAAAAATTAAGCCGCCAATTTATCCTTATTGGTTATTAAATGTAACAGAGCATTTAATGACTGTTGACCTTCTTCGGAATTTCAAAGATCCCGCCCAAAAACATTCCTTAGGTGTTTTGTATTTATTGCGAATGATTACTGAGTTTCACTTAAGCAATAAATGAGTCGCATGAGTAATTACTTCTTCAGACTAATTTCCCTCTATCAGTCTTACTGAGTATTGACCTTGATAAAATGTCAAGATAATCTTCGAATCTTGAATGGGTTCAAGATAACATCGAGTAATCGACCTTGAAGAATCTGAGTTTCTCGAAACTCGATTCAAGATTTCCATTTTATCCTAAGTTTCTCAGTAGAATTCTGATAAAACTTCATGCATCTGAAAACCTTCAATTTTTTAGATTTTACTCTATACACGGATCTAACATCCCTAATTCAATCGAAAGTTCACGAAATCTTGATTGACCAAAGGTTTAGTCAAGATATCGACTCTCGCTTATCAAGATGAATTTTCTCCACCCTTATGTCCTTTTTCTCGACATGATCTCTCGATGAAGTGATGTCGATATCCACATGCTTGCATCTCGGTGTGCAATACGGATTTTGTGAAATAGCAATGACACTATTATTGTCACAAAATATTGGTACTTCATTGGCTACAACTTTATAATCCCTTGATTGTTGTGCGAGGCAAAGAATGCGTGCACGGCAGACTTCGCAACCATGTATTCAACTTCAATAATCTTGGTTGCTCATCGAGGTCATTTTCTTCAAAAACCAAGATATCACTTACTTCCTAGAAATTGACAAGTTCCGTAGTGTACTTCTGTCAATTTCAAGAACCTCCATAATCAACATCTGAGTAACCAGTTAATTCAAGGTTATCATCAGTTGGATACCATAATCCTCTATTCACTGTGCCCTTAAGATCCTTCAATATCTTTTTGGCAGCCTCCATGTGACTAGCCTTAGGATTAGCTTGGTATCTTGCACATATCCCAACAAACAAATGTTATATCAGGCCTACTTACTCACGTGAGATAGAGCAATGATCCAATGATTCCTCTATAATCAAAGATGACTTATCGATTTACCTTGTAATCAGGATCCATCTTGTAGTTAGTATTCATGGGAATCCTAAGCGCATTGCAGTCTCATACACCATATTTCGCAATCGGATCTACGGTGTACTTTGCACGGTTGATGAAGATTCCTTCCTTTGATTGTTTTTCACTTGAAGACCTAGAAAGAAATTCATCTCCCCATCATAGACATCTCAAATTTGCCTTTCATCGGTGTAGAAAACTTTTCACTGGCCCGATGATTTGGGGATCCAAAAATGATATCATCAACATATATCTGAACCAGTAAGATATCTTCCCCATCTTCTATCCTGAACAGAGTTCTATCAACAGTTCCTTTGACAAAACCATGGTTAGTAAGAAACTGAGAAAGAGTATCATACCATGCTCTGGGTGCTTGTTTAAGACCATACAAAGCTTTTCTGAGCCTGTAAACTTGGTCATTCTTTCTGAAACCAGGAGGTTGTTCTACATAAACCTCTTCTTTAAGCACACCATTTAGAAATGCACTTTTCACATCCATTTGATAGACTGTGAACTTCATGTGGGCAGCATATGCAAGAAACAATCTGATGGCTTCTAGTCTTGCAACAGGTGCAAAGGTTTCATCATAATCCAAGCCTTCTTATTGGGAATAACCTTGTGCAACTAGCCTTGCCTTGTTTCTTACAATGTTGTTGTTTTCATCTCTTTTATTCTTGAAAACCCACTTGGTTCCAATGACATTGTGCCTTTCAGGTCTATCCACTAGCTCCCATACTTCATTCCTTGAGAATTGATTCAGCTCATCTTGCATAGCAGTAATCCAATGAGAATCTTGTAGAGCTTCTTCAATCTCGGTGAGCTCTTTCTCGATAGGGAAGCGGTGAGAATAGTGCTCTCACCATGGAACCTTCTTGTTTTGACACCATCAGTTAGATCACCCACAATCTGACTTGTAGGATGACTATCTAACCATCTTCTAGATGTTCCCCCTTCAATAGTATCCTCAACATTTGAAATGTTAGGTTCGATTAATTCAAGAAACTCGGGAACAATGAGAAAGGAGAAAGGAATCATCTTCCTCGGGAAATTCTATTTTAGAACAACATTGTCGAGACATTTGTTCCCCTTTGGTTGATAGATTCGAGAATTTGCCTCATTTGTGACCACATCTTCATTGGCATCACATACCCGAGTCGAACGAACTAGTGTCTGTTCAGATTGGTCACCTTTGGTGTGTTGGCTTTCCGAGTCTCACCATCCCGAGTTCCATCGAACTTCTTTATTCGAGTCCGAGTCACCCAATCATAGAATGTGTGACTTCTTCTTTTCGAGTTCGATGGATGATTTGTCATTCTTTTTCGGGCTTAATCTGGTGATCCTATTGGTGGGTTCTTCTGATCATGTTCTGTTTCTTCCGAACACAAGTAGATTCATCAAAAAAATAAGATGAGGTGTTTCCTCCACAATAAAGTCCTCTGATTTGTAAACTCGAAAGCTTTACTAATTTCGAATACCCTAAGAATATTCCTTCATCGCCTTTTACTATCAAAAGTTTTCAATCGATCTTTACCATTATTGTGTATGAAACACTTGCAACCAAACACACGAAAAGAAAGAAATAAGAGGCTTCCTTTCATTCCAAAGCTCATAAGGTGTTTTGCCTTGACTCTTGGTCAAGATGGATCTGTTTCGAGAATAGCATGCGGTGTTGATTGACAAATTTCAAAATCTTTTAGGAATATCATTGACTATCATTGTCCTTGCGAACTTTTTTAAGAGTCATGTTCCTTCTTTCAAAGAACACCATTTTGTTGAGGGGTCCTTGCACGGTGATGTTTCATGAGTAATTCCATTTCTTTGCACAATAATAATCGATATGATATGATTTATAAATTAGGTTCCTTTGTCGATCGATTTTGACCACACTCGATTTTTCTCAATCTTGAGCCTTTTCAAGAATTCAGTGACTTTATCTCGAGTCTCTTTTTCTTCTTGAGTAAGAATATGTCCCAAGTATATCTTGAGTAGTCATCAACTACTACTAGTGTGTATTTCCTGCCATTAGTACTCACTGGTGTTATTGGACCAAAAAGATCCATATGCAACAACTGAAGTATTCTTTCAGTAGAAACATCTACTTTACTTTTAAATGATGCTCTAATTTGTTTTCCTTTTTGGCACGCATCACAAATATGTTCCTTACTGAACACTTCATTAGACAACCCTCTCACAAGAGCTAATATTGCAAGCTTATTCAGGGTTTTGAAATTCAGGTGATTCATCCTTTTATGCCATAACCAACTGGTATCTGTGGAACTTTTTGCAACCAAACATGTATCTTTAGGAGTTGAACTCCAATCAGCAAGATACACATTTCCTTTTCTAGTACCATTCAGTAATACTTTCTGTGAGATATCATCTTTCACATAACATAAGTTCTTAGAGAACTCAACATTAAAACCTTTATCACAGAATTGGCTTATTGAAAGCAAGTTATGCTTCAATCCAGATACATATGAAACACCATGGATATGAACTGAGTCGATTTCCAAAGTTCCATATCCTTGATCCGTCCCTTGGAGTTATCTCCAAAAGTGATCCGAGGGCCTCTTTGTTCAACATAGTCTTTGAGTATCTTCTTGAATCATCATATGTCTTGAGCATCCTTTGTCAAGATACCATACATCGTGGGCTTTTTTCATCTCTGCTCATCGGTCTTTATGTGATCTTTAATCGACTTAATGCCCTTGTTTTCCTCTGAAAAAAGCAGATCAATTTTTAGGTACCCAATTTGTGTAGGGTCCTACAAGGTTAAATTTGTACCTTTCGGAATCCAAATCGCCTCGACAACTCTAATCACTTTTAGAGTGGTCGATCTGTCTTCCATAAACATCTACATACACATTTACTACTCTGGGTACCTTTAGCGGTTTCACGTGTATGAGTGCTAAATTTTAGCATGAACATGGGCTTTTGAATTTTTCTTTGGTTCGGGCCTTTTGTTCATTTGCTTTTTGCTTTTGTGCAACCGGTGCGAATCTTTGTTGACTTCGGGTTCAGTAACCTTTACCCTTAGGCAAGTGGGGTTCAAAGGTTGCTCAGTCTTGAAATTTTGGTCTTTCAAGATATCGAGGACTTGGTCTCTTCGATTGAGAATGTCTCTCTTTGAGTGTTTCTCTTCCGAAGATTCCTCGATGGTTCAAATGTAGATCCTTTCGTGTTTGCATTCTTAGCCCGAGGCTTTGAAGTACTTGGTTGAAATTTTCCAACTGAGTGCTCATGTTTTCTAGCCTTCACCGAGGCTTAGGCTTTCCTACCGATCATTGGTTTTCTTTGGAACCATAGGTCCTTTTCCTTGTCTACAACCTTGGGCATTTCTTGAGTTTGAAGTGTAGGTGCCCTTTGGTTTTACAAAGATTGTCTTCTTGCTACTTGATGCAAAGATTCGGGATGACCTTGTGAGGTTCCCCTCGGAATGTATCCCAATCCAGATTTTATAGTGGCAGATCTCTGGTAACTCAATTTCATCTATTACTTTAGATGCGTTATTCAATAGAGTTAGTTTCTTCTGCAAGACTATCCTCACAGATTCTGTAGAGTTTCATGCTTCTCGAGAGAGGTCATTGAACTTAGTTACGATCATTTGAATCTCTTGGTGGATTTCTCTAGCTTTTCGATTAGGGTCACTATCAACTTCTCTTTCTCTCGAGAGTTGTACTTTCAGAACATCCAGTTCATCAGTAGCTCCCATTAATTAAGAAGTGATTTCAGTATTGCTAGAGTCTTTCCATTTTAGATTTTCAGCTTTCAGTTCTTTATTCTGCTCTTGAGTTTCATTTAGCAGTTCTTGTAAAACAACATAGTCAAAGTCATTAGACTCTCAAAAGAATCCATCGGTCAAAATGATTATTTCTGATTGAACTTGACAACTCTTGTGCTAGTGTAGGAGCAACAACAGAGAAAGAAGAGTTTACCTCCTCAATGGCCATCAGACAGATGTCATAACTTTCACTGTCGAAGAATATTTCATCTGAAGAGATAGATCCCTCCTCAGAATGTTCTTCTTCTGCAACCATGGCCTTTTTACTAGAGATCTTCTTGTCTCTTTTAGCTTGCCTTTCTCTTCTCTCCTTAGCTTTTCGAGATCTGGACAATCATTTGGAAGTGACCTTTCTTTTGGCAATTATAGCATCTGTTGGCATCATCATCCTGATCACTTTCTTCTTTGGACTTGGAGTCCTTCTTTCTGGATGAAGATCCCTCAGCTTTCAGGTCCTTCTTCTTCTTAGTTGATCTGTCCTCAGGTTTCTTCTGGTACCTGTGATTCCTGTAATAGTTTTTGTATTTTCCATATCGACTATTAAGTTTTTCAATCCTCCTTGCCATCAGTGCTAGCTTATCCTCAAGCTCATCCTGATTTTTAGGAAGGGAGTTCTCAGACTCTCTAGTTTTACAGGTTTTATCTTTGACTTTAAAGGTCACATTCTTACTAGATGATGAATCATCTTTGCTGTCAGTCTTTTTAGATTTCTTATCAATTACGAACTCATAGGCCTTCATCTCAGAGAACACTTGCTGGTATGGCATTGAATTAATATTTTTGGTGTTTTCAATCACCACTGCATGTATATCCCATTTCTTAGAAAGACCTCTAAGAATTTTCAATGCAACTTCTCTTTGTGGATATTTCTTACCAAGTGCATTTAGATCATTCATAATGCTAGTGAATCTGACTTCCAATTTGTCTATAGATTCACCTTCATCCATTTCAAAACTATCAAACTTTCCAATTGCAACTGAAAGTTTGTTTTCCTTGATATGATCGTGCCTTGGCACATTACAGCTAGTGTATCCCAAATTTCTTTTGCAGTATTACAGTGAGAGATCATTCCCATCACACCATCATCAATTGTACTGTATAGTGTGTCTTTAGCAATATAGTCTAGATTGACTAACTTTCTCTCCTCAGGAGTCAGTTGGTCATCAGTCTTAGGAAATTCTGCTCTAGGATCGTTTCTCTCATTTTACATTTCCTCCGGGATTCACCACGAAAGAAATTGGAATGGCCCTTCAGAGACCACTCTCCACATACGTTCATGTTTAGAATACTGGTGCCCTGCATTCTCAATCTCCATAAATCATAGTTCTCCACTGAGAACATGGGAAGTTTCTTAGAAGACATTTTATCTGAGTCTTTTAAGAATTCAACAAATAAGATCAGTAATGCTCTGATACCACTTGTTGGTCCCGGTGCAAACGAGTCTTACACGTGTATGGGGGAATACACGTGTTGGTGTTTTTAAAACTTTTCTTTTATCGAGGTCACTTGGGTCGTTGTCCGATGATTTGGTCCCGAGAAGCACAGATCGCTCCGAGTCAAAGTCTCATCGAGACAAATGATCCCGAAATGCTTTCGAAAACCTCGATAATCCCAATTGAGTCCCGAGTTGCTTGGATCGATAATAACTTATCAACCCTCGGAAGAGTAAGTTCGGTTTGGTAACTATCTGTTCTAACTACTCGGATGTCTTGCGTAATGGTTGGCCCTTAGTTTATACTCGTTTTAAGCTTTTTCTTTGAAAAACCTTCCTTTAATGAAATAGTGATTAGGTTGTGATTCAATTATATGCAACCTTGGTGGATTGATTCCAACCTGAAATGTCGATGAAAATATGCTTTCAAAATATATGCTTGATTAAGCAAAGCAAAAAACGGAAAGCAAAGAACACAACAATTTATAGTGGTTCAGAGACTCAAGCTCCTACGTCCACTCTCTCTGATCTCTTCAGAGAAATTCACTAATCACTTCTTTGAGTTTTCTGACTACCTCTGTAGTTTACTTACTCAACTCGGCCCTGAGTTTTCTGACTACCTCTGTAGTTTACTTACTCAAACCGACCTTGAGCTTTCTGACTACCTCTGTAGTTTACTTACTCAACTCACACAAGCTTTCAGACTACCACAAGTAGCTTACTAACTTCTTCTCTAGAACTTTTCGACTACCCTCGTAGTTTACTCACTCTTTACAACTCCAATCTCACCAACAATCACACTCAAACTACCTTCTAAAGGGTTTGGGGTTTCTTGGTTGGTTTCCAACTAGAATGAGATATCCTTTACAATAAAGTACAATGCAAAGGCTAGGATATCTCGACTAAGCTTTTGGATATATCTTATCAAGCTAGGCTTAGTTTAATGAGCTCTCTTCAATATAAAGCACTTGGGAAATTCTGGGTTTTTCGAGTGCTTCAACTTTGCGATAATAAGTTTGAGCTCTTGAGTTGCTTACAAATTTCCCGTAACCTTACAATGTAGAGGGTCACAAGTATTTATAGGCATACACCAAGGTTACTCTTAAAAACTATCCGTTGGAGAGATAGCTTCGTGAGTTTCCTCTTATGGTGTGTGAAGAACGGCTATATTTAGGGTTTGAGACTCCCTAACACGTTTTAGGCAATAGCCTTTCATGTAACCGGTTTTCACTTTTTGCAGTCTGGAACTTTGTACTTCGACATCTTTTTTTTCGACTGTCATCTTTGTCGATTGTCGATATGGTACAATCTTTGTCTTCCTCTTTTTGACTTTTGTCTCGAGTTAAAGGTAGACAAGCAAGCGACTCTTTTGGTTACAATCTACGAGTTGATATAACCTTAACAACACTCGATTTAGTTCCTTTTTATGCGCATTTGAATGTCTTGGGCAATATCTAATTTTCTAAGGAATCGCGATCTTCGATATTGCATCATTGGATAGATATTCTCGATTGCCTCGGAACATTGGGGTTTATCTTTGAGCATTGATTACATTCTTGAGTCTTTAGTAATTCTTGTGCCTTGATATTCTTGATCTTTCTTGATCTTACGTGTCTTGAGTCTTGAGTCTTTATATGTATCTTGGACCGATATATCGATTCTTCATGCGAGTCTTGATTTCTCGGTTTCTCCTTTGAGTCTTGATTTCTCGATTTCTTCTTGAGTCTTTAAACTTTAGTTTCATACTGAACCTCCAGTTTCTTCAGAGACATACTGAGTTCTTCAGAATCTTCAGATCCTATCCTGATCTATATCTGCTGACTATACATTTTGCAGATAACATCTTGAATACTCTAAAACTGAATCCTGACTCAACTATCAAGATTATTCTGAACATGTCATACTCAGGGTTTTGGGATCTAATCAAAATCATATCTTTATTAAATTCATCTCCCAACACTGACTCAGACTATCAAGATTATCTTGAACATGTCGTACTTAGGGGGATCTTATCAAAACTTCTTTATTAAATTCATCTCCCAACAATTTCCTCCTTTTTGATGATGCCAAAACCAAATCTTGTTACATTTAAGAAAACCTAACCTATACTCAGGTTTCAGTTATCTATTACAATTCAAAATGGCATAAAACCCAACAAAATCAAACTGGCATATCAAATAATTAGAGACATGTAAGAAGATAATGAGATATTATCTTTGAGCATAAAAGATAAAGTTTTCATTGATCAGTTAGATAGGCATTACAACTTATAATGAAAAACAAAAGACATAAACATAAAGATTACAAGTCTTCAGTCTTCTTCCACCTCATCTTCTGGTACATCCAAGTTGAACATCCCATAGTACCTCTTCTTCAGTTCATCTCTTGCCTTGATAATATCAGGGTTTTTTCCTGTTAAGCCTAGCTGAATGGCATACTGAGGAATTTCTTGAGAGATGGCTGCTTCATTCACATAGCCATTCTCAAATCTTGGAGCAGGGTACATGTATGGTCCTGGAGCTACAATTTGAGTATTGCCTTCATCTGCCAGGTTGATCCACTTCTGCAGATACTCAGGATAAAATGTCAGCAAATATTCAATGAATGCTTCATTTTTATCTGAGCTGCTCCCCCTCCATTCCCTCAGTATCTCATAATAGAACCAAAAGGTTCTCTTGATTTCCTCTCATGCATCATTGATTTGTAGAGCATCCACTTATCAATGTGCGACCATTCTGAGTTTTCTCAGTACCTCTCCTCTTGCCTATGAACTTCTTGAAACCACCCCTTCTTTTCTGTTCTTCTTCTTTCTTATTTCTGATCAGTGGAGCACCTGAGATTGAGGCAACAGTTCTCTTTTCTTTCTCAATCTGAAGGGCTCTCAGAGTTTTCTTAGTGTCAAAGGTTTCTTTCTGAGTTTCAGTTTCTTCTTTCTCTGGTTCTTCCTCAGATTCTTCAAACTCCATAATCAGTTTCCTCTGAGTAGGTTTTGATACTTTTGCTCTTTTCTTCTTTTCTTGCTCAACAAAAGCTACAGCCTTTCTCTTTTCAGGTCTGACTTGGGTTTCACCAGCTTTGCTTGTTTCAACCATCCTTCTATCACTCATTTTCTCAGTAATTACTTCCTGAGTGATTTGTTCAGATGTCTGTGTGAAGGTAGGTTTTTCAGCTTCTTTGAACTTCAGCGTCTCAGTGGCTTCAATCTCACTTAGAGCATCTAATATCTTCTTGGCCTCAGCTTCTTCTCTAGCTTTCTTCTCCAAGGTTTGTGCCAACAACTCATCTAATTTGCCAGCAATTGGCCTTTCCCCCTTTTTGGCACCATACCTTGGGAGAAGTTGGGTCAATGCAGTATCCATATAATATTGCTCTTTGCCCATACTACGCACTGTCCCAGCCAACTGATCATGCTCATCTTCTAGCCTCATCATGTAGTTTTTGGCCATTGAGAATTCATCTGAGAGCGGAGCAAACTGTTTTGAGAAGACTTCATGCATCATGTCTGTCATCTTAGTCATGAGCAGGGAGCCCATTTCCTCAACAGCTGTTTTGATCATCTGATCATTCTTCTCAACCAGTTTAACTTCAAGATAAGTAGTTCTGTCTTGATACATTTTCTTCATATCTGAATTAAGCTCTGTCCTTACTCCATCAATCTTTCCATCCAGAACAATCATCTTATCTGAGAGAGTTATTTGTAGTTGCAGCATATCAGATGATGAACTCAGATTGTCCAGCTTTTGAGTTTGAATAGCCAATGTTACTTCCATCTGAGTCATCTTTTCCACCATTTGCTCTATCTTCTTGGGTTCATCCAGGATTGGGGTTAGATCAACCACTGGAGTTTGTACCACTGGTTCCAACTAAGTTGGATGCTCCAATTGAGCCTCAGTCTGCATACCATAAACAACAGATTTAAAGATAGGTGCTTCAGTAACTTTGGCATAATTTACAATAGTGCCAAAATGTACCTGAAGAATGCTAACTCCAGTCTGAGGTTGTCTGGTATCAGTCTGCTCAGTGTCAGCTTCCTTTTACACATCATCCTGAGTTTCTTTTCCTTGTTCAGATTCCTTCTCTTTCTCAGGTTCAGTTTCTTTCTCAGGTCCCCTTTCTCCTCCTTGATCTCTTTCCTCTTCCTGGTTATGAGCACTGGATTCACCAGCCTCAGCATTCTTCTTCTCAGCCAACTTTCTTTTCACCAGTTCGTCAAAATCAACAACTTTCATCCTGAGCTTGGTCTTTCTGAAGCCTGAAAACTCTGTTAACACAGCAGTTTTATCATTCCACCAGTTCTCTCCTCTGAATGAGGCAATGTTCAGCATCTCAGGAAGTGTTTGATTCAGAATATATACAGTTGTTCGGAGCTTAAAGAAGAGATCCTGAGGTTAGGATAAGCGCTCAGCTCAGGGTATCTGTCAAGGATGAACCGTTCCCCCTTGCTTCGCCATTCAGTTTCTTCCGCCTCTCCCTTCTTCAATTTTGGACTCTCAGGAACAATCGGCTCAGATTGTATTAGTTGTAGTGCTGATGGATCGAGAAAAGGTTCATTCAAGAGTGCATCCAGGTTCAGCAATTCCTGAGGTTCAGATTGATCTGTAGTCTGAGTTGGTCTTTCTTCAGTTGAGATTTGAGGTCCCTTAAAAATTTCTTGAGAAATTTTGTCTGAACTCAGAGAGGTTTCGAGTACCTCTGAGAAAACCTGTTCCTCAGTTTCTTGCTCTTGTACATTCTTTACCACCTGAGCAAGAACCTGAAGTGGAGATTTCAACCCTTGCTGATCTTCAGTATGGGTTTTTTCAGATTCACTGACCTCATTTTCAGCAATGGTATGAAGCCTTTTTCGCTTCTGAGGAGCCAATGCTTTCTTCTTTAGCTTTTCTCCTCTCTCCTTCTTCAGTTTCATCAGGGCTTTCCCCCTGGCTTGCTTGGCTTCTTCTTCACTTTCTTCGGTGGATTTTTGTCTGGTTTCCCTGACTTGTTCAACCACTGAAGTATCTTCCTCAGTCTCTTCTTCTGCTGTCTCTTCCTGAGACTCAATAATCTTCTCTTTCTTTTCCCTCAACGTCCTCTTAGTTGGTTTGAACATGATCTTGGATCTAGGAAAAGCAGTTGAATTTGCAAAGATGTCCTCCTCTTCTCTGCAAGTCTCCAAGATAAATGCAATCTTGGTTGCATGTAGGATTTTTCCTTTAATCACCATAGAGCCATTCACCTTTTGAATGTGTTTGGCTTGATCACTGATCACTTTGATCAAGTAGTGCAACCAATTAAATGCCCTTGAGGGTGAATCTTCAATCGCTGCCATTAACCTCAACTTCGGCTTGCTTATCCGCTTGAAACTACCAGATCCACTCATTATGCATTTGCTCACAATATCTAACAGTACTCGATATTTCGGTTTCAAATGCTTTTTGTTCAATGTAGCTTCAAATTTTACCGGATGCTCAACAATTTGATCCAAGTATTCTTGTTCTCTACCTACCATATACATAGTAGGATCCTCCCCTCTATCATTCAACTCATATATGGCATTCAAGTTCTTAGGAATAACATACAATTCCCTAACAAAATCCACATATTTTTCCGACCGCTCTAGATGCGACACCGTAATCTTAGATTCTATGCAATTTTCGTCATCTAATTGCATATTAGCAACAAACTCGATTACCTCTTTGGCATATTCGACATCTGGTTGATTTGCGACCAAACAGGTAAGCTTTGCCAAATGAATCATATGCAATGCCTCCTCCTCGTGAGCCACGTTGGATGTGATTTCCAGAGAAACGACATTTTCGTACCAGGGTTTGTTGGTAACGGCGAGTTTGTCGTAGACAGAGAGTGTCATTTTGGTGATTTGAGTGAAGGGATTTGGAAAGTAGAGAACTTTGAGTAATCGGAGAGTTTGGGAGTACAGAGTATCGTGAAGATGAAGGTTTTGAAATAGGGCTTGAATGATGTCTTTGCAAAGGGTATATGACTTGATTTATGGGAAATTGCGTGGATCAAGGAATCAACGGTCAAGATTAAAATAGGCTAAAATGGGTAATCGAAAGAACGATTTTCGCAAATACTTAGCCGCCAATTTATCCTTATTGGTGAATAATGAACAATGTTTCTGCAGACTGTTGACTTTCCTCGAGAATTTCAAACGTCCCGCCCAATTATTTCCTCAGGTGTTTTATCATTTGTTGCCAATGATTTCTGAGATTCAGTTAGACAATAAATGTGGTGCATGAGTCAATAACTTCTTCAGACTAATTTTAACCATCAGTCTTACTGAGTTTTGACCTTGATAAAATGTCAATATAAAACCGAGTACTGAACATCAGGATTACTGAGTTCTCCAAGACTCAGTGTTCAGGACTATTATTTTATCCTGAGTTTTTCAGTATAACCTGAAAAACTTCATGCATCTGAAAACCTTCAATTTTTTCAGATTCTCCTTATTCACCTGGATCTAACATACCTAATTCAACTGATAGTTCCTGAAATCTTGATTCAGCCAAAGGTTTGGTCAAGATGTCAGCTCTCTGTTTATTAGTATGAATTTTCTCCATTCTGATATCCTTCTTTTCAACATGATCTCTGATGAAGTGATGTCTGATATCAACATGCTTACATCTGGTGTGCAATACCGGATTTTGTGTAATAGCAATTACACTATTATTGTCACAAATTATAGGTACTTCATTGGCTATAATCTTATAATCCCTCAATTGTTGTCTGAGCCAAAGAATCTGTGCACAACAACTTCCTGCAGCCATGTATTCAGCTTCAGTAGTACTGATTGCTACTGAGGTCTGTTTCTTTGAAAACCATGATATCAGTTTACTTCCAAGAAATTGACAAGTTCCAGTGGTAGACTTCCTGTCAATTTTACATCCACCATAATCAACATCTGAATAACCAGTTAATTCAAGGTTATCATCAGCTGGATACCATAATCCTCTATTCACAGTGCCTTTAAGATATTTCAGAATCTTTTTAGCAGCCTCCATGTGACTAGCCTTAGGATTAGCTTGGTATCTTGCACATATTCCAATAGCAAATGTGATATCAGGCCTACTTGTCGTGAGATATAGCAATGATCCAATGATCCCTCTATAATCAGTGTGATTTACTGATTTGCCTTCAGGATCAGGATCCATCTTGTAGTTAGTATTCATAGGAATTCTAACTGCATTGCAATTCTGTACACCATATTTAGCAATCAGATCTCTGGTGTATTTTGTCTGATTGATGAATATTCCTTCCTTGGTCTGTTTCACCTGAAGTCCTAGAAAGAAATTCATCTCCCCCATTATAGACATCTCAAACTTTCCCTTCATTAGAGCTGAGAACTTCTCACACATCTGATGAATAGGTGACCCAAATATGATATCATCTACATAAATCTGAACTAGTAAGATATCCTTCCCATCTTCTATCCTGAACAAGGTTCTGTCAACAGTTCCTTTGATAAATCCCTGGTCAGTAAGAAACTGAGAAAGAGTATCATACCATGCTCTGGGTGCTTGCTTCCGACCATACAAGGCTTTCTTGAGCCTGTAAACTTGGTCATTTTGACAGAATCCTGGAGGTTGTTCCACATAAACCTCTTCTTTAAGCACAACATTCAGAAATGCACTTTTCACATCCATTTGATAAACTGTGAATTTCATGTGAGCAGCATATGCAAGAAATAATCTGATGGCTTCTAGTCTTGTAACAGGTGCAAAGGTTTCATCATAATCCAAGCCTTCTTCTTGGGAATAACCTTGTGCAACTAGCCTTGCCTTATTTCTCACAATGTTGTTGTTCTCATCTCTCTTGTTCTTGAACACCCACTTGGTTCCAATCACATTGTGCCTCTTAGGTCTGTCCACCAGCTCCCAAACTTCATTTCTTGTAAACTGATTCAGTTCCTCTTGCATAGCAATAATCCAGAATGAATCTTGAAGAGCTTCTTCAATCTCAGTAGGTTCTTTTTCAGATAGGAAGCAGCATAACAAAACACTTTCTCCATGGAACCTTCTTGTTTTAACTCCTTCTGATAGATCACCTACAATCTGACTTGTAGGATGACTATCCAACCATCTTCTCCTGGATATTCCCCCTTCAGTACTATCCTCAACATCAGAGATGTTAGGTTCAGGTATTTCATCAAACTCAGGGAACAATAGAAAAGGAGAGAGTGAATCATCTTCCTCAGGGGATATTCCATTTAGAACATTGTCAAAGGCATTTGTTCCCCCTTGGTTGATAGATTCAGAGTTTGCCTCAGCTGTGACCACATCTTCATCGGCATTACATACCTGAGTCTGAACTGGTGTATGTTCAGATGGGTCAGCTTCAGTGTGTTGGCTTTCCTTCAGTGGAGAATTGTTATCCTGAGTCTCACCATCCTGAGTTTTTTCATCCTGAGCTTCTTTATCTGAGTCAGATTCACTCCATTCATAGAAAGTGATTGACTTCATCTTTTCAGGTTCAGAGGATGTTTTATCATTCTTTTTCAGGCTTAGTCTGGTGATTCTGTTGGTCAGTTCTCCTGAGTCATGTTTCTGTTTCTTCTGAACACAAGTAGATTCATCAAAAACAACATGAGGTGTTTCTTCCACAATAAGAGTCCTACAGTTGTAAACTCTGAAGGCTTTACTGACTTCAGAAAATCCTAAGAATATCCCTTCATCAGCTTTGCTATCAAAAGTTTTCAACTGATCTTTACCATTATTGTGTATGAAACACTTGCAACCATACACACGAAAGAAAGAAACAAGAGGCTTCCTTTAATTCCACAACTCATAAGGTGTTTTTCCTTGATTCTTTGTCAGCATGGATTTGTTCTGAGAGTAGCATGCAGTGTTGATAGCTTCAGCCCAAAATCTCTTAGGAATGTCAGCTTCAACAATCATTGTTCTTACAACTTCTTTCAGAGTCCTTTTTCTTCTCTCAGCAACACCATTTTGTTGTGGGGTCCTTGCAGCTGATGTTTTATGAGCTATTCCATTTGCTGCACAATAATTAGATATAATATGGTTGATAAATTCAGTGCCTTTATCTGATCTGATTTTGACCACACTCAGATTCTTTTCAATACTGAGTCTTTTAAGTAGTTCAGGCAGTTTTGTCTGAGTCTCTTTCTTACTGAGTAAGAATATGACCCATGTGTATCTAGAGTAGTCATCAACTACTACAAGTGTATATTTCCTGCCATTAGCGCTTACAGGTGTTACTGGACAAAATAGATCCATATGTAACAATTGTAGTATTCTGTCAGTAGACACTTCTACTTTGCTTTTGAATGATGCTCTAATTTGTTTTCCTTTCTGACAAGCATCACATACATGATCTTTACTGAACACTTCATTAGGTAACCCTCTCACAAGTGCTAATCTTGCAAGTTTGTTCAGGGTTTTGCAGTTTAAGTGATTCAGCCTTTTATGCCACAACCAACTGGTATCAGTGGAACTTTTTGCAACTAAACACGTATCTTTAGGAGATAATTTCCAGTCAGCAAGATACACATTTCCTTTTCTAGTACCAGTTAGTAATGTTTGCTGTGAAGCATTATCTTTCACATAACATAAGTTCTTTGAGAACTCAACACTGAATCCTTTGTCACAGAATTGACTGATAGAAAGCAAATTATGCTTTAAACCAGATACATAAGAAACACCATGAATATGAACGGATTCAACTTCAAGAGTCCCATATCCTTCAGTCTGTCCTTGGGAATTGTCTCCAAAAGTAATCTGAGGGCCTCTTTGCTCAACATAGTAAGTGAGTAATTGCTTATATCCTGTCATGTGCCTTGAACATCCACTGTCCAGATACCATGCAACAGGAGCTAATTCATTTCCACTCATCAAGGCTATGTTGTCTTCATTCAGTTCAGTGCCCTTTTCATTCACCTCCTCCATAGCAACAAGGCAGACATCATCACTGTCACTATCTGAGAATATCTTATCTGAAGAGCTGGAACCTTCTTCAGATTGTTCTTCTTCTTCTTCAGCAATCATAGCCTTCTTGCTGGAGATCTTTCTGTCTCTCTTGGCTTGTCTTTCCTTTCTTTCTTTGGCACTCAGCTCAGGACAATCATATTGGAAGTGACTCTTCTTTTGACAGTTATAACATCTGTTGGTATCATCATCCTGATCACTTTCCTCCTTGGTCTTGGAGTCCTTCTTTCTGGATGAGGAACCTTCGGCTTTGTGGTCCTTCCTTTTACCAGTGGATCTGTCCTCAGCTTCTGAGTTATTCCTGTTCTTGTACCTGTGATTCCTGTAACATTTCTTGTATTTTCCATATCTGCTATTTAGCCTTTCAAACCTCCTTGCCATCAGTACTAGCTTATCCTCCTGCTCATCCTGATTTTTGGCAAGTGAGTTCTCAGACTCTTTAGATTTACAGGATTTCTCTTTGGCTCTAAAAGCCACATTTTTGCTAGATGAAGAATCATCTTTGCTATCAAATTTCTTAGTTTTCTTGTCAATCACAAATTCATAAGCTTTCAGTTCAGAGAGAACTTGTTGATATGGCATGGAATCGATATTTTTGGTGTTTTCAATCACCACAGCATGTATATCCCATTTCTTAGATAATCCTCTAAGAATTTTCAGTGTCACTTCTCTCTGTGGGTATCTCTTCCCAAGAGCATTCAGATCATTCATAATGCTAGTGAATCTGACTTCCAGTTTTTCAATGGATTCACCACCTTCCATTTCAAAGCTGTCAAACTTTCCAATAGCAACAGAAAGTTTGTTCTCTTTAATATGATCTGTGCCTTGACACATGATAACAAGTGTGTCCCATATTTCTTTGGCAGTTTCACAGTGAGAGATCATCCCCATAACACCATCATCAATAGTGCTATATAAAGTATCTTTAGCAATGTAGTCTAAATTGACTAACTTTCTCTCATCAGGAGTGAGTTGATCATCAGGTTTTGGAAATTCATCTCTGGGATCATTTCTCTCAGTATCAGTGATTCTGGGATTTACAATAGTATATTTGAATGGTCCTTCAGAAACCACTCTCCACATTCGTTCATGCTTGGAATACAGATGAGCCTGCATTCTCAGTCTCCATAGATCATAGCTCTCAACAGAGAACATAAGAATTTTCTTAGAAGGTATGATGATCTGAGCCTTGTAAGATATCAACAACAAGATCTATTCAGTTAGACCACCAAAGTCTTTTCAGCAAATAAGACTATGGCTACCAAAGCAAGTGGTAAAAATGAACCACTGCTCTGATACCACTTGTTGGTCCCGGTGCAAATGAGTCTTACACGTGTATGGGGGGGGAATACACGTGTTCAGTGATTTTTAAAACTTTTCCTTCACTGAGGTCAGAAGGGTCAGGTTGTCCTGAGAATTTTGCCCTGAGAAACACAAATCGCCCTGAGTTAAAGTCTACAGAGACAGTGATCCTGAGAAGCTTTCAGAAGCTTCAGATTAGCCCAACTGATCCTAAGTAAATCAAAGATCCTAAGAAGCTTGGATCATATAATTATCTTACTGAATACTCAGTAGAGTTAATTCAGTTTGGTAACTATCTGTTCTAGCTAATCAAGAGTGCGGAATGGTTGGCCCTAAGTTTATACTCGTTTTAACTTGCTGAAAGTCTTTTTCCTTTAATAAAACAGTGGTTAAGGCTGTGATCAATTTGATGCAAGTTCAGTGGATTGATTCCAACTGAATATCAGTAAAATATGCTTTTAGTGAAAAACATGCAACAGATATAATGCAGTACAAAAAGCAAACAACACATCAATTATAGTGGTTCAGAGACTCAAGTTCGTACGTCCACTCTCTCTGATCTTCAGAGAAATTCCTTAACACACTTCCTAAAGCTTTCAGGCTGACTCACTGCAGCTTACTAACTTTTCTACCTTGAGTTTTCTGGCTGACTCTTTGCAGCTTACTAACTCAATTACACACACAAGTTTTCAGAATACCACAAGTAGCTTACTAACTTCTTCTCTAGAGTTTTCTGGCTGGCTAACCTGTAGCTTACTCACTCTTTACAACTCTAACTCACCAACAAATCACACAAACTACCTTATCAAAGGGTTTGGGTTTGGGTTGGTTTCTAACTAGGGTGAGATATCCTTTACAATAAGAACAAATGCAAAGGCTAGGATATCTCTTCTAAGCTTTGAATTTATCTATCAAATCTAGGCTTAGTAAATGAGCTCTCTCCAATGTGAAACACTTGGGAAATTCTAGGGTTTTTGAGTGCTTCAATATGTAAGAATACGAATGAGCTCTTGAGTTGCTGTAATTTCCCGTAACCTCTCAATGTTGAAGGTCACCGGTATTTATAGGCAACATTACCAAGGTCACACTTGAAAAACTATCCGTTGGAAGAGATAGCTTCAAGAGTTCTCTCTTCTGGTTATTGATGAACGACTATTTTTAGGGTTTGAACACTCCCTTCCATGTTTTAGGAAATATGCAGCCATGTAGCCAATCATCAATTTTTGCAGTCTGGAACATAATACTACTGACAAAATTCAAATTGTCTGTCGCTTTCGTGGTCGATAAAAAATCTGATGTTGTCTTCTCTCGATTGGTTCTTGTCTTCAGTGAATGTAGACAAATAAAACGGCTATTTTAGGTCAGTCTTTTTGAATGAGACAACCTTTAGATGTGTATTTTCCTCAGTTTTGCATGTATTCAGATAGATATTCTTCAGTTCCTCTGAACATTCAGGTCTTCCTGAGTCTTGATAGAATTTCATCGAGTCTTCAAGAACTCACCGAGTCCTTAGTTCTTCAAGATATCTTCTTCGAGTCTTGATATCTTGAGATCTTCCGAGCATTCAGTTCACCGAGTCTTGATTCTTCAAGATATCTTCGATCATTCAGGTCTACCTGAGTCTTCAGTTCTTCAAACCTGAATAATATCTGCTGACTATACATGGTGCAGATATATTCTTAATAATTTTATACTGAAATCTGACTCAGACTTTCAAGATTATCCTGAACATGTCGTACTTAGGGGTTTTGGGATCTAATAAAAACTTCTTTATTAAATTTATCTCCCAACAAGAGAGAAAAGTCTTAGGTCCCGAATTAGTAGAAGAAACTTCTAAAGTAATAAAGAAAATTAGGGAAAGAATACGGGCAGCTCAAGACAGGCAAAAGGCATATGCGGACAAACGACGTAAGGATCTAAAATTTGTGGTTGGAGATAAAGCATTTTTGAAAGTATCAACAACAAAAGGTATCATTCGTTTCAGAAAACGCGGAAAACTGAGACCACGATTTATTGGAACATACGAAATACTAGAGCATGTAGAAGAGTTGGCATATAAACTAGCTCTACCGCCAGAGCTAGATGGAGTTCATAATGTATTTCACGTGT
Organism: Stenogyne calaminthoides; assembly: GCA_037126765.1. Taxonomy (NCBI): domain Eukaryota; kingdom Viridiplantae; phylum Streptophyta; class Magnoliopsida; order Lamiales; family Lamiaceae; genus Stenogyne; species Stenogyne calaminthoides. The sequence continues at coordinate 18,581,951 of JBBCBC010000002.1, forward strand.
CCATGTTACGCAAGTACTTTCCCGATCCTATCCACATAGTTAGTCGAGACCTGATAGAAATTGATAGCAAACTAACATACGAAGAAACTCCAGTGGCCATTCTCAATAAAAAGGTGCACAAACTGCGAAATCACAATATCACTTTAGTTAAAGTGCAATGGAACAAACATGGTCAAGAAGAGGCAACATGGGAACGTGAAGACAGTTTTATCCAAATACCCGAGCATTCCATATCATGATAAAATCTAATTTCGAGGACGAAATTTTTCGTAGTGGGGAAGGTTATAACGCCCCGAATATATATATATATATATATATATATATATATATATATATATATTTATTTCCACACATAAAGTATACATGTATAATATATATATCGATACACCAAAAATACTTAATTATAAATAATTATACTTATATTTTAGATGTATAATATATCATACATGCATGCATGCACGTGTATAATATATGCAAGAAACTTATATGTGAAAATGCATGATATATATATATATATATATATATATATATATATATATATATATATATATATATAATGCATGCATACATATACATGTTAATAAATGGTGAAAAGAAAAAGAGACTAAACACCTATGTTACCTACATATAGGCTAACATGGGTAGATAACATAAAAAAATGGCAACTTGATCAAGTTGTAATAAGTAATCCCACATGAACATGCAGCTAACTTTTTAAATAAACATTGAACCTTATCCAGCATGTAATAATTCCCCTACAAATAGGATAAGTAGCTAGGCATAGAATGTAATAATGTTACGTACTCAAGTTACTATGTAGGTCCCGAACGGGTTTCATGAGGGCAAAAGTCTAGAGGGGAGGGGTGAATAGACTTCTGAAAACTTTTTCGTGCAAGATCAGGTGAATAGACTCCACTTTGTGTCAATCACATCTTGATGGGTTGGTCTGTCCACCAGTTTCCAAACCTGATTCCTTTCAAACTGCTCTAACTCTTCTTGCATGGCTAGAATCCAGTTTGCATCATGTAGAGCTTCTTCTATTTCGGTTGGTTCCTTCAAAGACAGATAACAGCAATACATGTCACTTTCAACAATCTGATGTCTAGTTCTGACTATATCAGATGGGTCTCCAAGGATCAGATCAGTTGGATGACTGATTACCCAGGTCCTTCTTTTCTGATTTGCATCAGTTTGGAGAGCATCATCCTCTTCTGATAGTAGTTCATTACTAGTGATTGGGAGTGGTGCAGAAATATGTTCCACTTGACATGAACAAGTCTCAGCTGATGTTGGAATCATCATGTGCTGATGTCTGTCCGTAGGAACTTCAGGTGTTCCCCCTGAACCAGATAGTTCGATTATCTTGTCTCAAATTGCACCAACTTCTTCATTGACAGTTGTACGTACCTTAGGGTCTGATTGACCTGGTGAATCAGTAAAGTCAACTTCTGGGATTTACACTGTTACTTGATCTTATCCCTTTTCCTTGATACTTAGTTGATCTATTTTCTGTGCTTCAGGTACCGGTTGATCTGGTACTGCTTGTTCTGAGGCAGCTTTCTCTTGTTTAGAGGATGTCTCATCAAAGACCACATGAGGTGTTTCTTCCACAACTAGAGTTCATCTGTTGAATACCCTGAAAGCCTTGCTGGATGAGGAATATCCTAAGAAGATACGCTAATCTGACTTGGCCTCAAAAGTCTTCAACTGACTCTTCCCATTGTTGTGTATGAAACATTTGCACCAAAAAACATGGAAGTAAGAAACACGAGGTTTTCTGCCCTTCCACAGTTCATAGGGTGTTTTGTAGTGAGTCTTAGTCAGAGAACATTTGTTCTGAGTGTGGCATGCAGTATTGATGGCTTCTGCCCAGAAATGGCTTGGTGTTGCATGTTTAGCTAACATAGTGCGAGCAGCTTCTTTGAGTGTTCTGTTTCTCCGCTCTGCTACTCCATTCTGTTGTGGGGTTCTGGCAGCTGATGTCTCATGCTATATACCAAACTTAGTGCAAAAATCAGTAATAAAATAATTCAGGAATTCTGTACCTTTATCTGATCTGATTTTTACTATACTGACACCCTTCTCATTTTGTAATTTTCTGAGCAACTCGGGTATCTTTGTTGTTGTCTCATTCTTCTTATGTAAGAATACCACCCCAAGTAAATTTGGAATAATCATCCACAATCACCAGGGTGTACTTGCGTCCGTTGAGACTAACTGGTGTAACTGGTCCAAATAAGTCCATATGGAGCGATTGCGAACTCTCATTTGATCTTTGGTCCGAGGATTCCTTGAATGAGGCTTTAACTTTGTTTTCCCATCCGACATGCGACACATGTCTGATCCTTAGAGAATACCTCATTCGGAAGACCCTCAACCAAAGACATCCTTGCTATCTTGTTAAGAGTTTTAAAGTTCAGATGGCTCATTCTCTTAGGCCATAGCCAACTGCTGCTTTTGGAACTCTTAACAATCAGGCATGCATTTCTTGGACAACTGTTCCAATCTGCAGTATAAATCGTTCCTTTCCTAGAACCAGTTAACAAGATCTGTTGAGTAGCTCTTGATTGTGCACTTATCAGTCGAGAACTCAACACTGAATCCGTTGTCGCAGAATCGTGGAAACCGATAATGATTATGCTTTAAACCTTCGACATACGAGACTCAAAGAATTCAGACATCATCATTCTCTAAGGTTCCAAATCCTCTGGTAAAACCAAAGTTATCATCACCGAAGAGTACACGTGGGCCTTCTTGTTCTGTGTAAGAGCTAAGGAGATGTTTGCTTCCAGTCATATGCCTTGAGAATCCACTATCGATGTTGTTGGGAAATTTATAGTTTTGATGAAAGTTCCAAAAACACATGTAATAGGACCAGTCAGACCTGTTAGCTGACTGATGTTTATATTACCTGCTATAGGAGACCAGTTGATAATGATTGTATAGAACAACTGATGAAATAGATAGGTCACATATTAAGGGGGAAACTCAATATGTATAGGTCAGATCTGAAGACTCAAAGGACAGCTGATATCCGACAGGCCAGAATGCAAGACAAGAACAGAAGATCAGATCGATCTGATCTAGTCAGATATCTCAGCTGAAGTCATAAAGCTCAAACTCGAATACTTGAAGATCGATGACTTCGGAAGATCGGACGAAGACCTACATCACCGAGTCCGCTAGTTGAAGCTAAGTCAACCAAAGACCGAAGACTCCATCGTAGACTAATCGATTCGATCGATCAAAGTCACCACCGGTGAAATCCGATGCTTCACCTAATCATACGTCTATGATCTGAACAAGAAGAATGTCAACCTTAGTTGGAAGAACAAACACTGAAAAGTGAGTCTGCTATCCAATAAGAACAAAACATGTATGATCGGAGCCGACAATTTCGTGGATTTGATGCTACCTCTCAGAACGGCTACAAAATACTGATTCACGCTTTTGGCCATGCCGCCTCAAGACGTCACATCAAGCCCGCAAGTCTACTAAATATAGCCTGAAATTCAAATTGCTCTCCAACGGCTCTTTGATTTCAAGGTCTATAAATAAGGGATCACACTTCCGAGTAAAAAAAAAGGAAACTTAATTTGAACAATCAAGAAGCTCAAGTTAATATCGATTTCGCACAAGAACACGAACAAGAAGATTAATTTTTATTAAGTGTTCATCCCATAAGTTCTTAGCATATAAATCTTTTCATCTATTCATAGGTTTGCTTATACGCTAAGAAAAGATTTCATAGTTGAACCAAAACAATCTTACCCAAACCCCCAAGTTAGGTTAAGTTGTTTAGCAAGATTTCGCACTAGGGTTTCTAGTTCGATCTCCAGGATCGGTTGAGTGTGAACTCCTTAAACATCTAGTTGGTGTAATTGTGTTGGACTTACACATAAAACAAAGTCCAATTGGTTAAGTAGGTGCCCTTGTGATAGGGAAGAGTGGGACGTGGGGATCGGTTTGTCCGAACCACTATAAATCTTGTGTGCTTTTTACCGCTTTTGATTAGCGACACACAATCGCACACAACCTTAAAAGCGCATACATATTCCAAGTTGAGATCGATTAGCACCAAGCTTCGATCCGATCAAACTTAACACTTCAAATAATCGATTAAAAGATTAACCTTGAATCGATTTATCAAAACCGGTTTTTCATACGAGTAAAACTTAAGCTTCCGACACATCGCTTAAATCGATAATTACCGAATCGATCTACCTTCAAGCGACAAGAAGTTGGTTATCACCCAAACCGATTCACTCACACTCGATCAAAGTTAATCGCCTCACACCGATTTGCACAAAAGTTTTTTAAGTCTATTCACCCTCCCTCTAGACTTCGCCCTCACAAAGCCTTTGTTCGGGACCTACAAGTGGTATCGGAGAGCGGTTGGTTCTCATCGATTAATCGACTTTTGTGTATCATCGATTCTTGAGGAAGAATCTTTGTGGTCGATCGAACCGATCTTGAAAAACCATTTTTAAAACTCATTCATTTTCCAAAATCACTCAAAGATGGATAACACCTCGGGAATGTATCATGATCCGCCAAGTTCTCAATCGATGAGTATGCAGATTGGGCCATATATATGTCCAACCATCTAGGTTCGATCGATGGCGGAATGATGGAAGTCATCGAAAGAGGACCCATCATCATATACTACGACAACCCCAGGTTGGAGGAGATCCGACTTTTTGCCGGGAAGTCTTGTGCGTAAAAAGCCCGGCCTTGATGGATGCAGAGGAAAGAAAAGCGCATACTCTAGATACTATCGCAAGACACATTATCATGAAAACAATGGATAAGGTCACCAAGGAAAAGATTAATATCTCTCAAATCTGAAAAGCAATGTGGGATACTCTAGCCGAGATATGCGAGGGAAATGAGCAGGATAAAAGACAACCGTCTACAAGTTTAACCGGTGAAGTTCGAAAAATCAAGATCTCGCCAAAACTAAAACCATCAACGAACTCAATGGAAGGATTACAATGTCTATAAACAAGCTTCGAGAACTTGGTAGAGAGATGTCCGATAAAGATATCAACTACAAAATCCTAAGGTCTCTCACCAAGAAATGGGACATGAAGGTCACAGAATCAAGGATTGCCAAGACATTTCAAAGATGAAGCCAAGTAGCTTGTTCTTGAGCCTTAAAGGTCACGAAGTTCGTTTTGATTGAAAGAGGACAAGCCGATGAAGATGAGGTGCCCATTTGAAGCCTCAACTTCAAAATCGCTTGCTTTTAAGGCAACCAAAGAAATAGAAGCGAAGGCCAACGAACTCGTTGGGAATATAATGAGTCAAAGCAGTAATCAGACGCTCGCTACCGAGAAGCTTGAGAAGTCGAACATCCAACTTGGTAAGTATCAAAGATTTTATAGGACTATCAACATAGCGGGGGAGAGATAGGAGATCAGCCAACGGATCTCCGAAGAACTGAATCTCGATGATCGGAGGGATCACAGAGATGAAAGGAAAAGAGATAATCGATCGAGGAAGGAAGAGATAACCAATCGTATGTAAGAAGCTCGGACTACTATCGAAGGGAAGTCACCCGATAGGTCATACAGACGGAGTGATTCACCCGGAAGGAAAGGTTCGGTGGATCAAGGAGAGCGGTTTCAATCTGGAGAAGCCAGTCACTATAAATAAAACCGCCTGCACGACGCCAAGAGAAAGGGAAGAAAAGAGGAACATAAGAGAGCAACGTTATAGGGACAGAAGATCCATGGTTGCTGATACGTCAGGAATTGACGATTCCTATCTGCCCTCTGAGGACTCTGGATACTCCTCTCAGAGAAGACTTTCACCGACGACAAGAAGTCTTTTGACTTCTATAAAAATGAAGATCCGATATTCTCTTGACGATGATGAGATCTGCCGATGGCCAGGAGGACCAATCTGAGGTAACCTCCAAACATGCTTTGTTTCGCTTTACACTGCTATCATTAGACACCGGCCGGGAGATTGACCTGCAGCTCTACTCTGAGCAATTGCTTGAGGATCTCTCCAATGCAGTAGACACTTATGCTATAGTGGAAGCTGAAAATGACAAGCTGAGAATTAGAAATAATCAGCTTGCTAAGGAGAATGATCTCAGTAAAGCCTCTGAACTTAAATCTGCTGAAACTGCTCAGAAGGCAACTGAGGAATGTAACATTCTGAAAGTTAAGGCTTCTGATCAGGAGAAGCAGATCAAAGATCAGCTGGATATTAACAAACAGCAAGCTGATGATTTCAAACTTCTTCAAGCAAAATTTGATGAGCTATTCCGAATGCATGAAAGTCTGAAATCATCTGAGGATAATCTGCGTAAGAAAATAGAGGTTTTCACAAAATCATCTAAAACTGTTCAAGACATGAACACCTATTTTCGAACAACGATTAATAAGAAGGGACTTGGCTATGAGAACCCTTCCACATCCTCAAAAGCCCCGGCTGATTCATCTCAAAAAGGTGTAATCAGACGAGTTTCTGACAAAGATACACCAAAAGCCAAACATGTATCTAATAAGGGAAAAAAAGACCGGTTGAAAGCAGAAAGACAGTGCCTCAACCGAAGGGGAACATAAATGGACCCTAACTCGGCAAAGCATCATCAGGAATCAACAAGAAGAACCCAGTTCTTCTGAAGAGACCTCAACCTGATCAACAGATCAGGAATCAGAAAAGACAACCTGTAAAAGGGAAGTCCAATCTGAGACCCAATCAAGGTCAGCTGCCTAATAAGCATGCTTCAGGTAAACTGCAAAAACCACCTATGCCAAAAAGATATGAATCTTTTGATGGTAGCAGTCGTACCTACCCCTATAATCGTAAAATCTAGGGTCATCAATTTTTTTGAACCACTATTGGATAAAAAGAAGACAAACAGAAAAGATAAATCCCAAGTCTTCTAAGTCATCCAAGGTTCACACTAATAATCATACAAATCAGAAAGCATATAAAGAGACGTATGATTATGTTGATAGGTATGGGAGACAAATCGGGGCCTTCGATCTAACCGATCACAATAGAAGTGCTCGTTTGTATGGATCCCCAAAACTAATTCTAACCCCTCGGGACCCAATCCAAAAAGGGGTACCTAAAGCCCGATTTGGGCTGCGCAGGATCGCGTGGGTCCGCCAACAAAGGAGGTGTGCAAGCAACTATCCGGTACATCGATAGTGGATGTTCAAGGCACATGACAGAAGCAAGCACCTCCTCGGCTCATACATAGAATGAGAAAGGCCAGCGTGTACTCTTCGGTGATGATAACTTTGGTTATACCAAAGGGTTTGGAACCTTAGAGAATGATGATGTACAAGTAACCGGAGTCTCAGATGTCGAAGGTCCAAGCACAACCTACTATCGGTTTCACAATTCTTACTGCGACAACAGATTCGGTGTTGAGTTCTCGATCGACCAATGCACTATCAAGAATCGAGCCACTCAATAGATTTTGCTAATCGGTTCAAGGAAAGGGCGATCTACACAACCGATTGGAACAGTTGCCCAAGAAATGCATGCTCGATTGTTAAGAGCTCCAAAAGTAAAGAATTGGCTCGCACAAAAGAATGAGCCATCCGAACTTTAAAACTCTTAATAAGATAGCAAGGATGTCTCTAGTGGAAGGACTTCCGAATGAAGTATTTTCAAAGGATCGGACATGTATCTTGCATGTCGGAAGGAAAAACAGTCAAAGCTTCATTCAAGGAATTCGGGACGGCATCCAAAATAGTATCGGCAAACCGCTTCATATGGATCTATTTGGACCGCCATACCGATCGGTCTCAACGGACTTGAATATACTCGTAATCGTGGATGACTATTCCAAGTTTATTCGGGTTATATTCTTACATAAGAAGAATGAGACGACAAACTAAGATACCCGAGCCGCTAAAAAGATTACAAAATGAGAAGGGTGTCGATTAGTAGTAAAAATCGATCGAGATAAAGGTACAAAATTTCGAACTCTTTTATTATCGATTTTTTGCTCTAAGTTTGGTATACAAAGATGAAACATCATTTGCAAGGACGCTTACAACAAAATGGAGTAAGCCGAACGGAGGAACAAAACTCTCAAAGAAGTTCGCCGTGACGATGTTAGCCGAACATGCAATACCAAGCCGTTTTCAAGCGTATAATCAACATCGTGCATGCCATACTCGTAACAGATGTCTTCCGACTAAGGCTCACTACAAAACGCCCCTATGAACTGTGGGAAGGACAGAAAACCTCGTGTCTCTTACTTCCATGTTTTTTGGGTGTAAGTGTTTCATACACAACAATGGGGAAGAGTCGGTTGAAAACCTTTGAGGCCAAGTCGATGAGGGTATATTCTTAGGATATTCCTCATCTAGCAAGGCTTTGTGGTCTACAAATGCATTTAACCTTACTTGTGGAAGAAACACCCCATGTAGTCTTTTGATGAAGCATCTTTCGATCAAGAGAAATCGCCTCGTAACAAGATGTACCGATCAACAAGTACCGATGCTCGAGAAAATGGATCACTAATGATCAAGGAAAAAGAATCAAAACCGTAACGGTATACATTCCAGATCTAGTCGATTCACCGGATCATTCAGATCCTAAGGTATGAAAAACGTTGTTGAAGAAGCCGACATACCGAGATAAGATCAATCGAACCATCCGGTTCGGGGAACATCCGAAGTTCCCACTTAACGTACATCGCACATGATGAGTCCAACATCACCGAGACTTGTTCTTATCAAGTGGATCATAACTCGCACCACTCCCAATCGCTAGTAATGAAATTTTATCGTAAACGGACGATGTTCTCCAAATCGACGCAAATCGTAATCGTAGGACTCGGATAACCAACCATCCAACCGAATCCGATAATCGGAGACCCATCTCGATAAAGTTAAAACTAGACATTTGATTGGTGAAAGTGCCATGTATTGTTTGTTATCCGCCTATGAAGGAACCAACAACAATAGAGGAAGTTTCTACAAGACGCAAGTCGGATTCTAGCCATGCAGGAGGAGCTTGAACAGATTCGAGAGAAATCAAGTTTGGGAACTGCAGATGCACTCAAGTCATCAAGACGTTATTGGCACGGTGGGAATTCAAGAACAAGAGAGATGAGAAAACGTCATCACGTAAATAAGGCAAGACTTGTTGCTAAGGGTATTCACAATCGAAGGAATTGATTATGATGAGACCTTTGCACCCGCCGCCGCTTAGAAGCCATTCGGTCGCTTTTCGCATATGCTTCCCACAGAGGGTTCACTGTGTATCAGATGGACGTAAAGAGTGCTTTCTTAAACGGGGTACTAGCAGAGGAAGTTTATGTCGAACAACCTCCGTGCTTTGAAAAGGGCAAACAGTGTGTATTGCCTAAGAAAAGTTTCTCTATGGGTTCAAACAGCTCCTCTAGCTTGGTATGATACACTCTCTCAGTTCTTGATCGAAAGTGGGTTCACTAAAGGAACAGTGGACAGAACCTTATTCATAATAGAAGATGGAGAAGATATTCTGATGGTTCAGATTTACATGGACGACATCATCTTCGGATCTCCCAACAAAAGTCTATGTGAAAGATTCAGCAAACTGATGCAAGGGAAATTCGAGATGTCCATGATGGGTCAGATGAATTACTTTCTGGGTCTTCAAGTAAAGCAAAGTACATAAGGGATATTCATCTGCCAAGCAAAGTACACTAGGAATTTATTGGCTAAGTTTGGAGTTCAAAATTGTAAGGAAGCCAAAATTCCTATGATGACTGGATTCAAGATGGATCCAGATGAGGATGGTTAGAAAACAAATCGAAGGAATATAGGGCCTCCCTTTGGATCTCTACTATACCGACCGCCAAAGCAGACGTATATAACCTTTCGAAGAGGTGTATGTGCGATTTCGTGCAAATCCAATGATAAGTCACCTAGAAGCAGCCTAAGCGGATTCTTAAGTATCTGAAGGGACAAGAAACCTTGGTTTATTTTACCCATCGATGATAATCTAGAGCTTAGTGGGTATTCTCGATTATGATTATGGAGGTTGCAAGATTGATGAAGAAAAATCCACCTCAGAACTTGTCGGTTCTTAGGAAGTAAACCGATCTCGTGGTTTTCAAAAAGCGGACATCCGTTGCAACATCTACTACGAAGGTAATATATGGGTCGAAGTGAAGTCGTTGTTCCTAACCGCCCGCTTAGTCGGCGGTGAGGATTATAACATTGAAGCTAAGAATGTACCTTTTTTCGTGACACTAATAGTCTTTATTGCAATCACTCGTAATCATGTTCTACATACAAGATGCAAGCATGTGGATGTCGTGCACCATTTTATAAGAGATCATGTTGAAAAGAAGAATATCGAATGGAAAAGATTCATACCGATATACTGTAAAGTCGATATTCTAACCAAGCCACTAGCCGAGATCGATTCAGAGAATTATGCAATGAGCTAGGGCTTCGGATCTTGGAGAAAATGCACCTAAAATGTTTGATGGAATGATCTCCGTAACTATTTGGTTAAGAAACTAATCGTTCAAGAGAAATCGCTTGAATTTGGTATCTCAATCGATCGTAAGATCATCAAGGAACCGATATGAGAAGGTCTTGATCGATTTAAAGTTTATCGATTAAATGAATCGATGGTTTAAAAGATTATCGATTAAACTGCTCGGTTATACTTTGTAAGTCGATTTGTCGAAATTCAACAAGATTCACAAGTGGCATTCACAAGATTAAAGCTTAAAATCGCATAAGGATACAGGAATTTTACACAACAATGAAATAATAGAACTTTTCATTGATAAAGACCCGAAGGTCAGATTACATTACAAGTTACAAATACAAAGGACCCGGAGGTCAGTACATAAGTCATAACCGAAAACCCTAAACCTATAACCCTAAACCCTCATCCTAACCCAAGAAGTGCGGGAGAGAGAGAGATTTTAAATCTGATGCTCTCATTTTCCCCCACTTAACAAGGGTGAGAGAGGCTTTAAAGAAATCCTAAAGCCGCTAGCTGAAGCTAAAACCAGTGGAGCGACAGCGGCCTTGATAGGATTTTTAAGCCAGGAGCCCTAAGAAAGAGTCAGTGGGCTCTCCAGCTGTTAAATGGTGAGTTGATATGCGGGCATCAGCTGTTTTCTGATGCAGACCGTACATCAAACTCATGTTCATTTTCAGACTGAGTCTGTTGATGCGGGTTACGTCATCTCGATAGACACACAAGGTGCATACGGTTAGGAGAAGTGTCTTCTCAGTTGCGATAGCAGAACCGCCGCCTCGGTGGTAGAGAAACTTGGCAACGATTGTATGTGAAATCTTTGATGACGACAAAGACAGTGATAAGGGACACACAGGGTTGATTTGAGAAGATGAAATCATTGAAAAAGGGGTAAAGGTGTTTGCCGGAAGTTTCACCGGAAATAAGGGTTCACCAGAATGCATGATTTTACAAAGAAGATAAGTATGGTGAATGGGTTATGTTGTGTAAAACATTGGTCCAATTTATAGAGACCAAGCAAGGGTGCAAATGCAAATTCAAGTTCTCAAAACCTTTTAGAGAAATCTGCACCAAAAGGACAGCGTGTAGAAATCACGCGACTGATAATTGGAGAAATTTACGGCGGATTGACATATCGAGAGATTCAGACGATAATTACGCATGTCAAATCGCGCCAACTTAGGGAATAGAAGCTACTACTCTAGACTAAGTTTTGGCGGTAACACTTATCCCAAAGAATTGGCTTGATCTGAGAAGAATCAGATTAGGTCAACTAAAATCTGATTACATACGATGCTGATAAGATGAGGAAGATCAGCTGAGCTTGAAACTCCAACAAATCAGATACATCAGTCTATGGGAAAAATAGAAATATCAGTTGAAGGGGGAACTTCAACCCGATCAAGGAGGATCGGAGGGAAATCGACGATTCAAGGAAGATCGGTTGATCTTGAAACTTCAACAAATCAGATGCAAGTGAAGAAGATCAGTTAAAAGGATCAGTTGGGAAATTTTAAGGCTTAGGCAGAATACTAAGATCAACAAGTGAAATCAACATGGACAAGTGGTATTGACCGATTACAATGTCACCAACCGATCGCCTTTCTTTTTCTTTGTTCTTTGCTTATTTATCGGATCTTATCGATATTATTTCATTTTATCGTACCCATTATCCTTGTGACGATTCCCCGCAAATCATTTAATGCGGACGGGGGAACATGTATTAACCGCTACTAAATGTGCTTTTAAATCCAAAAGGTTTTTAGATGCGTGCTTTTTCGACCCTACGATCAAAACCGCTTAACTGGAGCGTTCAATCTTTTCAAACGGTTGATCTTCCAAATCTTGTCTTTTTTTTTCCTCCTCGTCTTTATAAAGATCATCAAAAACCATACCGAGTTTTCCATTTCACAAACTTGCGATTTATTCTCCGAAAAAACTCAGATTACTTCTCTCAGATTCAATGTGTTTTTCCTAAGTTTCAAAATCATCTTTCCGAAAAATGTAATCTGGTAATTTATGTTTATTTGATGTATTCTTTTTAAATCCATTGATCTTAAATGTTTTTATCCTGTGTTATGCTTTATTGTTTCTTGGTTTCGTGATATGTGATGTTCTTATATATATATGCACAACTTTAATCGGGTCCATCCCTTTGTAGATGGCCACCCACGGAATGGGAAAGATAATGTGCAATTATGAACGGCAACAAAGATTGTGGATGATAAGTTAAATGCGATTCAATATCACTCAGATCCGGAATCCATGGAGGTCGAGCAAATTTCGCTAAAAAAAGGTGCCTTGAGAAATTTTTACGCTCATCGCAATCCGGTGATGCAAAGATGAAGCACTAGAATTCCTAAGGAATTTAAGAGTGGATCTGATGCTCCAGAGAAGAACTACTTTCGGCAAATCACCGGAGAAGAAATCGACCGACGAATGAGGATATAACACGTCTGTTCAAGCCTACCCAAAGGACGGATCTCACCGCTCATTTGAGGAGAACGAAGATGAGATCGAAAAAGAGCTCTTGAGAGGCCGACAAACATCATACGTCCGGGTTTTGTCAAGCCAATGTTCAAGAGGAAATACCGATTGTTGTTTGACATATTGTCAAAAACAATTATGGGTATTGCATTCAAACCCCAGATGCTCTTACATCCGCGTCAAACTATACAAAGATGGTACGCAATAATTGATGAAGCCAAGAACATCAATTGGCATGGGTTTCGAAGGCCATTCTACTCCAAGAACATGATAAATTTGGAGTTGATGAGTGGAGGCAGTATATATCGAAGAAAAAGATCGCTAATCTCAACAAGGTTGCGCTTATCCCACAGGATAAAATGCCAAAGGCCAAATGGGAACAGAATGGATGAAGTCCTATAAGGCCTTTTCACAGCCCACTTCACCATTTTTGGGCCACCAGACGATGATATGCGCCAACCCCCCAAAGTCAAAGAAAAAGAAAAAAGGAAGCAACTTGCGTCTATACCAGATGCCCCCAAAAAAAGAAGAAAAGAAAACCGGTGAAGGCCAGGAGAAGAGGCCGAAGAAGGCGGCAAGCCTCCATGACTCGATGCTTGAAGATGAGTCGATGAAGAAAGAGCGCCAGATCTCATATAACACAAAAATCAGGTGAAAATCGACGGGCAGGCTTCTCAAGCCGAGAGCTCGCCAGATCATTCCGAGGATGAAGCACAAAGCCGATCGATCTCTTCTCCTCAAGCTCGAGCTGATTCACCACTCGGACTAATGGTGCCGATCATGTCTCTCCTATTCTTCCACCGCCCTTGAACTCAAATCGCATCCGGTTCGCGAACCGAAAAAAGCTTATTCGATGTGGAACTGAAGACTCGCTTACAAAGCAGTAACCTCTCAGAAGTCGAACCGATCAGCCAACTTCGCTTACTCAAGCACAACCGTAACCTTCCACATCTCATCAAGTTTGAACCGACAAACAATTCTCGAGTCCAGACGACAAAGATCAAAATCGAAATTGATCGTAATGCTAATCTAAAGAGAAATTGATGAGTTATATCCGTAATCGTCACCCATCCCGCCATAAGAGAGGAAGTTATGGAGATCCTCACCTGGAGAGATCTTCGCTTAAAAAGCTTCTCAGACTTTATAATAATTATTGAACAGATGGGCGGTGAGGATGAGTTTGCGACTTCGATTTCGACATGAGGAAATCTGCTAAAGTGGGATCACCAAATGAGCCGAGAATCGCTAAACCGTCAAAGCTCGATCCACAGAAGTTAGGGTTGTTTTAACAGATTTAATCGAGATCGCCGACAAAGCTCTCGGGCAGATGCCATCATGAAGGATACATGAGCTGCCGATGATAGTGGAGCTGGTGCTGCAGTTCATGACCAACCACTGGAGGCACAAACAACTGAATCAGATCAAGTGCCACCCAACATTCCAACATCACATGTCACTCTTGATCAACTTCGGAGATCAAATCTTGTCTCAAAGATCTCCCGAAAAGAAGAAGTTGAGGGATCGATAATGATCAAAGGTAGATGCCATCAAAGAAATAATGATCAAAGGGAATTGGCTATTTCCCAGATTGGGCAATCAAAGATCGTTCTCCTAAATCAGGGTTCATCAAGCATACCGAATCGATAAAGACCGTTGATGCTAAACCGACTCGGGTGGATCAACAACAAGTTTTTTTTCGATGCTCATCGACAAGCTAGAATTGATGTAAGAGAAACTTGACAAACCGATTAAAACACTCTCTATCGCCATGGAATTGGCCAAGATCGAAGCCGATATCGAAGATTCAAAATCTAATCGCTCAAGCTCAAGGCATATTTCTGCAGATCTCAACAGGCGATCGCGATCAACTTTGGTTCTCGACCTCCCACTCACTACTTTTTTTGATCAAACCAAAAAGGGGAAGGATGAATGAGAAACCAATCGACAAAAAGCAGTGCGAGGACATCACAAACTCCTGATCTTTGAAAAAGATGTCCAAAGAGCAGATAGTGAAAAGAAGCCCGAAAAAGCAAGAAGAAGAAAGAAGGGCAGAGGCGTAAAAAAATCAAGAAGAAATTCAGATTGAGAGCGAAGAAAAGGAAGGGCCGGAAAATCCCGTGCGTAACCTAAGTCGCCAAAGAAGAGTTGATGAGATCATCCCAAAAACGCTGCAAGCAAGATGCTAAGAAATTTGAGGAATGGAATAAGATGAGGAGTGAATGGCTTCTCGGATGCCTTTGTTCTTAATCTTGTTCCACAAGAAGAAATCTCCGATGAAGAATTCCTCAACCGGTTAGAAAATAAATACCCGGATTTTTTGAAGTATCTGGAAAATGAGGCCAAACTTATCAATGTAAGAATATCTCGCCAAGAGTATGATCTGATGGATTACTCGAAGAAGGCAGATGGCTCATTTGACAGACTGGCATTTCAAAGATTCTATTTTGACATCCTGAGCAAAACGCGATATAATCGATCCTCGCCAGATCGATGATGTCAAATGGAAACTTTATTAGATTTTCAACATACCTCAAGATCAAAGAGAGATGCGGAAGGATACAAGCCTAAAGAGTGAAGAATCAGAAGACTACTCAGGATCAGCTGTTCTTATTTACAAACTTTTCTGATGTAACATGTAATCAACATTTATTAATGAGAAAAGTTTATTTTCTGATCCTAAGACAAAGTCTCATTGTCTTTCGATTATATGCTCTTAATCGTTTCTATTTTTTATCAATCTGTATTTGGTTTCTCAAAGTGTTTTGGTTTCATCAAAAAGGGGAAATTGTTGGGAAATTTATAGTTTTGATGAAAGTTCCAAAAAACACATGTAATAGGACCGGTCGGACTGTTAGGTATTGATCGATGTTTATATTACACCGCTATAGGAGACCGGGTTGATAATGATTGTATAGAACAACCGATGAAATAGATAGGTCACATATTGAGGGGGAAACTCAATATGTATAGGTCGATTCAAGACTCAAAGGACAAACCGACATCCGGCGGGGTGCCGAATGCAAGACAAGAACAGAAGATCGATCGATCCGATCTAGTCGATATCTCACCAAGTCATAAAGCTCAAACTCGAGAATACTTGAAGATCGATGACTTCCGGAAGATCGCACTGGAAGACCTACATCACCGAGTCCGCTAGTTGAAGCTAAGTCAACCAAAGACCGAAGACTCCATCAGTAGATCGATCGATTCGATCATCGTCACCACCAGTGAAACCGATGCTTCACCTAATCATACGTTATGATCTGAACAAGAAGAATGTCAACCTTAGTTGGAAGAACAAACACTGAAAAGTGAGTCTGCTATCCAATAAGAACAAGACACGTATGATCGGAGCCGGCAATTTCAGGATTTGATGCTACCTCTCTATAACGGCTACAAAATACAGATTCACGCTTTTGGCCATGCCGTTCCTGAAGACGCCACATCAAGCTCGCAAGTCTACCAAATATAGCCTGAAATTCAAATTGCTCTCCAACGGCTCTTTGATTTCAAGGTCTATAAATATGGGATCACACTTCAGAGTAAAAAAAAGGAAACGCTGAACAATCAAGAAGCTCAAGCTAATATCAGATTTCCGCACAAGAACACGAACAAGAAGATTAATTTTTATTAAGTGTTCATCCCATAAGTTCTTAGCATATAAATCTTTTTCATCTAGTCATTAAATTTGCTTATAATAAGAAAAGATTTCATAGTTGGAACCAAAACAATCTTACCCAAAACCCCAAGTTAGGTTAAGTTGTTTTTAGCAAGATTTCGGACTAGGGTTTCTAGTTCTGATCTCTGGGATCGGTTGAGTGTGAACTCCTTAAACATCTAGTTGGTGTACTGTGTTGGACTTACACATAAAACAAAGTCCAGTTGGTTAAGTAGGTGTCCCTTGTGATAGGAAAGAGTGGACGTAGGGCTGGTTTGTCCGAACCACTATAAATCTTGTGTGCCTTTACCGCTTTGATTAACTGATTACACAATCGCACACAACCCTTAAAGCGCATACATATTCCAAGTTGAGATCAGTTAGCACCAAGCTTCTGATCTGATCAAACTTGACACTTCAGTCAACTGATTAAAAGATTAACCTTGGAATCTGATTTATCAAAACTGGTTTTTCACACGGGTAAAACTTAAGCTTCCGCACACATCAGTTAAACTGATAGTTACCAAACTGATCTGCCTTCAGGCGATCAGTAAGTTGGTTATCAGCCCAAACTGATTCACTCACACTCTGATCATGTTAACTGCCCTCACACCTGATTTGCACAAAAGTTTTTAGAAGTCTATTCACCCCTCCCCTCTAGACTTCTGCCCTCACAAAGCCCGTTCGGGACCTACAGATGTACCAGATAGTTGCTTGTACACCTCCCTTGTTGACCAAACCCACTCGAACCTGCAATCAAATCAGGCTTTAGGTACCCCTTTTGGATTGGGTCTTGAGAGGTTAGAGTTATTTTTAGGGATCCATACAAACAAGGCACTTCTATTGTAATCAGATAGACCAGAAGGCCTGATTTGTCTCCCATAAACATCTACATAATCATACGTTTCTTCATATGTGTTCTGATCAGTATGATTATTAGTGCGAGCCTTGGGTAAATCAGAAGACTTGAGATTTTTTCTTACAGTTTGTCTTCTTTTAACCAGTGAGGCTCAGGTGCAGCAGCCCTAGGTTTCTGATTATAGGGGTAGGTACGACTGCTACCATTAAAAGATTCATATCTTTTTAGCATATCTGGTTTTGGCAATTTACCCTTGGCTTGCCTGTTAGGCAGCTTGACCTGATTAGGTTTCAGATCAGATTTCCCCTTTAGAGGTTGTCTTTTCTGATGCCTAATCTGCTGATCAGGTTGAGGTCTCTTCAGAAGAACTGGGTTCTTCTGTTGATTCCTTGGCTAATGCTTAATTAGTTGGGGTCCATTTCTGTTCCCTTTCTGATTGGGCACCTGCTTTACCTGTTCAGTAAGCCTGTTCCCCTTATCTGATACAGTTTTAGCTTTTCGTGTATCTATAACAGAAACTCGTTTGGTTACACTTTTCTGATGTGAACCATACGGGGATTTCGAGGATGTAGAAGGGTTTTCATACCCAAGTCCCTTCTTGTTAGTCGGCGTTCGAAAATAGGTGTTCAGATCTTGAACAGTTTTAGAGGATTTTGTAAGAGGTCATCAAACTTAGCTTGTAGGATTTTTAAATCTTCAGCTTGCTGTTTATTGATAGCCAGCTGTTCCTTAATCAGCTTCTCCTGATCAGAAGAGTTAACTTTCAGAACTTCCAGTTCTTCAGTTATCTTCTGAGCTGCTTCAGCTGATTTTAGTTCAGCTGCTTTTCTTTCAGCATTTTCCTTAACAAGCTGAGTATTTTCAATCCTTAGCTTATCGTTTTCAGCTTCCACTACTGTATAAGTGTCTACTGCATTAGAGAGTTCATCAAGCAATTGCTCAGAATAGAGCTGCAAGTCAACCTCTCCAGCAGGTGTGCTAATCATAGCTGGTGTGGAAACTGAAAGAGCAGAAGGTTTAGAGGTTACCTCAGATTGGTATTCCTCCTTAGCCATGAGACAGATGTCATCATCAGATGAGAACATCAGATCATCGTAGTGGTAGAAATCATCAGCGTTGCTTATCAGACAGAAGTCCTCTACAGATGAGTAGCCCGAATTCTCTGACGGTAGATAAGAATCATCAATCCCAGATGTATCAGCTACCATGGCTTTTCTGTCTTTGTACCTTTGTTCACGTCTGTTCCGCTTGTCTTCTCTTTCTTTTGGAGTCAGGTCAGGGCAATATGCAATATAATGACCTATTTTCTGATAGTTGAAACACGCTCCATGCTCCACGGAACTCCTTCTGCCAGGTGAGTCACTTCGTCTGTAGCATCTGTCAGGTGACTTACCTGACTGATTGTAGTCTGAGTTTCTCCTTTCTGATATGTTCTCTCTCCTTTCATCAGATCGATCATCTCTTTTCTTATCTTCTCTGCGATCATTTCTTCGGTCATCAGATCTGGTCCTTTCTGGAGATCTGTCAGCTGGCCTCCTATCTCTTCCTCTGCTGTTCTGATAATCCCTGTAAAATTTACGATACTTACCAAGTTGAATGTTAGATTTTTCAAGTTTTCTGGTTAGCAAATAAATCTGTTCAGTTTGGCTTATAATATTTCCAACAGGTTCAATAGACTTTGAGTTACTGCCGGTTACTTTTAATGCAACTGATTTTGATGTGGCAGGAGTGGCTTCGGCAGGCGACTCGTCTTCTTCTTCTTGCCCTCTTTCGATCAGATCGAACTCATGGGCTTTAAGGCTCAGAAACAGGTTGCTTGGCTTCATCTTAGCAATATCTTGACAATCCTTTATAACTGTGACTTTCATATCCCACTTCTTAGTCAGAGATCTCAAGATCTTGTAGTTGATATCTTTATCTGACATTTCTCATCTAAGTTCCCGTAGCTTGTTGACAGACATGGTGATTCTTCCATCAAGCTGATTTATCGTTTCATTTGGCAGCATCTTAAGTTTCTCAAACTTCACCAGTTCGGCTTGCAGTCTGCTGTCTTTTATCAAGTCATTACCTACACACATTTCAGCAAGCGTATCCCACATCTGTTTGGCTGTCTTGAGATACTTTATCTTTTCTCAGGTTATCTTGTCCTCGTCTTCATGATTATGTGCCTGGCTATTGTATCCAGAGTGTACAACTTTCTTTCTTCAGCATCCATCAGGGCGGGACTCTTTCTGACAAGGCTTCCAGCTGGAAAGTCTGGATCACCTCCTACAGCTGGGTTGTCGTGGTAGATGATGATGGGTCCTCGTTCAATAAATTCCATCATTGCTGCTTATTGATCCCAGATGGTTGCTCATGAATATAGTCCAGTTTGCATACTCATCAATGAAAAATTTTGGGAAATCATGATACATACCTGAAGTATTATCCATGCTGTTCGTGAGTTTGAAAACAAATGAGATTTTGAAAAGGTTTTTCAAGATCAGTTCAAGTGACCACAAAGGTTCTTCCTCAAGAACCGATGATATTCAAAGCCAGTGGTCCGTAGAACCCGTAGAACCACTGCTCTGATACCACTTGTAGGTCTCGAACGGGTTTCGTGAAGGCAAAAGTCTAGAGGGGAGGGGTGAATAGACTTCTGAAAACTTTTTCGTGCAAGAGTAGGTGTGATGGCAGGTAGCCTGATTAGAGTGCGAGTGAATCAGTTTGGACTGATATCCAACTTACTGATCGCCTGATGGCAGATCAGTTCGGTGTCTATCAGTTTAACTGATGTGCGGAAGCTAGTTTATACCCGTGTGAAAAACCAGTTTTACAAATCAGATTCTCGAGTCTGTTTTCAATCAGCTGACTGAAGTGTCAAACTGATCAGATCAGTTGCTTGGTGCAAGCTGATCCTAACTCAGGATATGTATGCAGTTATAAACAAGTAGTGTGCAGTAGTGTAAAGCAGTTAAAAGCAGATAGATGCACACAAGATTTATAGTGGTTCGGACTACTAGTCCTACGTCCACTCTTCCCTATCACAAGGGGCACCAACTTAACCAACTGGACTTAGTTTATTGTGTTAGTCCAACACAGTACTCCCAACAGATTTTTAACGAGTTCTCACTCAATCTGATCCCAAAAATCAGAACTAGAAACCCTAGTCTGAAATCTTGCTAAATAAACTTAACCTAACTTTTGGTTTGGGTAAAGATGTTTGTTTGTTCCAACTGGAAATCTTTCCTAGTGTTTAAGTAGCCTAACAACTAAAGGATGAGATTTCAATGCTAAGAACTAATGGGATGAACACTTAAATAATCTTCAAGTTTGTGTTCTTCGTGGAAATTTTGCTATAGTATGAGCTTCTTGATAATTTCCGTCCTTCTCTATGAAGAGCAATCCCATATTTATAGACCTCGAAATCAAAGAGCCGTTGGAGAGCAATTTGAATTTCCGGCTATATTTGGTAGGTTGCAGGATTTGATGTGACGTGCTTCAGGAACGGCATGGCCGAAAGAATGTATGTCGTCTTATCTAGCCGTTTGATATTGCAGCGCCAAATCCAGCATTGTCAGCTTTGTGCATACGTTTCTTATTCTCATTGGTTAACAGGTACACTTTTCATTGTTTGTTCTACCAACTAAAGTTGATATTCTTCTTGTTCAGATCAACAACGTATGACTTGGTGTAATCATCAGTTGACACCTGGTGTGAGCTGACCTGATCAAATACAACTGATCAGTCTACCTGATAGAGTCTTCTGGTGCAAGTTGTCTTAGCTTCAACTAGCAGACTCGGCTGATGTAGGTCTTCTGGTCTTGGTCATCTGGCAGTTCTTCTGATCTTCAGGTCTTCGGAAGTTATAGCTTCATGTCTTCTCCAGATCGTCTGACTGCCCGATCGTCTGATCTTGTAACCTTGTCTTGTCTTTCGATTCATCTGGTCTTCTGACCTCAACTGGTCTTCTGATCTGACTTGACTGACCTGACCTATACATATTGAGTTCCCCCTCAATATGTGACCTATCTTTTACATCAGTTGTTCTATACAATAATTATCAACTGGTCTTCTCAGAACTTGTATTTAAAACATCAGTCAACTAACAGGTCTGACTGGTCCTATTACATGTGTTTTGGAACTTTTCATCAGAACTCTAAATTTCCCAACATACTATAAATAGCAATGTTTTGAGGTAGAACAACACAAACATCTAAATTCAAGGCTACCAAGCAAAAGAAAATCTTTAAGCTTTTGCGCTTCAAAAGGTGGGGAATTACTTCAACTCTTAATTGAGTTCTAACATTCAGGTGTTATAATTGCCCTTATTAAATTTTGCTATGTATTTAATATACACGTTAAGCCTGGCACAACCAACAATTTCATGTTACGACTGGCATAGCCAACAATCTCATGTTAAGTCTGGCCTAGCAAGCAATATCATGTTAAGCCTGACCCAGTCAGCAATTCAAGCCAACAAGTACAAGTTAAGCCTGACCCAGTCAGCAATTCAAGCCAACAAGTACAAGTTAAACCTGGCCTAGCCAAAATTTCATGTTAAGATTGGTACACCACTAGTACCGTTACAAGTTCTACAAGTTTTATATTATTTACATTGGTGAAATTAATTTGTTCAATTATGAAGTTACCCCCACTGAGTGTCTTTCACACACTCATCCCGTTTTTAATAATTCCAGGGTAGAAGTTCGAAAGGGAGGAATGATCCAGGATGCTATGGCCAAGAAATAAAGAGATAATTATAATAAAATTTCTACTACGTTGTCTATTTTATTTGGCAGAAAAAAATTTATGGCTTGTAATTTTATGTCGGGTTGTTAGCCCCGAATCACAATTCTAGAATATGTTTAATTATGATTATTATTATTTTCGCTGCAAGTCTATTTGTGTTCATGATAATGATTTATTTTACAAGCATCAAATATAATTTATTTTCTAATTCATGGAAAGAAAAATATAGAGTTCATTATTTAGTAACGTCCCAAAATAAATAGTCTCAAAAATTTATATTAGTATATTAAAAATACGGGTCGTTACATACCCTTTATGTAGGTTAAAAAGATAACCAACATAAACAAAATCAACTAACACATTATTTAGTCTATAGGTGTAGAGGGTAGCTTCAACATTTTCTTAAAGGTTACAATTTCATTTGTTGTCCCTTTGTAGATTTCTTTAAGGGTCACAATTGCATCAGTGGTCCCTTTAGCATCTTTTGTAATGACATAGAAAGTCCATTCAAAGGTTCCTTGTTAGGTATCAGAGTGTATCCATGACACCATCCCGATGATACTGCGTTTGGTCCTGAACTAAATCTAGATATCAAGTTCATTGAGAAAGTAATAATCAATCGAGTGCATTGAGCTAAGTACAATAATGCGTATACTGAACTTATATAAGGAATTTCAGATCCCAATAGCTCTTCTTCATCTTTCTTGGACAAAATGGATCTTTCTTTAAATCCATACTTCGATCGATAATGGGAGTGCTAACCAAATACATCTTGTCCATGTTAAATCGTCTGAACATATTTTGGACATATGCAGATTGTGAATAAGTATTCCACAAACTCAAGTTCTAGTACAAAGCCTAGAAAAACTGAGTTTTCCTAAGTTTCTTTATCTCAATTTCGATTTGCAAGTAGCTCATGATTTTCTTATTTCGTTAATAGTACCTATTATTCGTGGTTTCTCTTAGTTCATTAAGAGTTCCTATTATGTTCATCCATCAACATACACTGTACATTCGAAACTTGTTTATTTATAAAATGCAGGAGCACTTTTCGTCATTTTATAATATTTCCCAATCAAGTAGTCACATAAGTGGGTAT
This sequence comes from Stenogyne calaminthoides, assembly GCA_037126765.1. Lineage (NCBI taxonomy): Eukaryota > Viridiplantae > Streptophyta > Magnoliopsida > Lamiales > Lamiaceae > Stenogyne > Stenogyne calaminthoides. Next base: position 18,605,252 of record JBBCBC010000002.1, read on the forward strand.
ACCACATACATCCAGATTGTTTCAATCTAAAGTGAGTATTTCAAGTTTATTGCAAATACACTCCGTGGTTTAAAGTCACTTGACTTGGGTAATGGAAAAACCATCAAGTACTTCCACATATATCTCTATATTAAGATCCCCATAGAGATATGCAGTAACCACTTTCATTTGGTGCATTTCCAGTTCTTTGGAAAGTATTAGGCTAACTAAGTAGCGAAATGTTATAATGATAATTATGTCAACCCAGGGCGCAGTGAGAAATATATCAGGATTTTATATTTCTCATTACGCTTTCTAAAAAAGACTCGTTTATATCCTACAGGCTTTACACTTGGTCAGGCTAGCGCTACCAAACCAAATACCGGTGTCTTTGTTATATAATCAAGTTCTTCCTGGATTTCTTATTTCAGTTTAGGCCAATATGCTCTTTGTTGGCATTATACAATTGAGCATGGTTCGATATCATCGTGCTCTATAATTCTTTGAGCAACAATATAAGCAAATACATCATCAATCTATGTGCAATGTCTGTCCATCGACTCATATGCACTCCAATGTATTGAGATTTCTTTATCTATGGAATCATATAAAACTTAGGAGCGTCCTTTAGTAATGATTCATGGACATAACTATAATTAGAGATAATCTTACGAGATGTATTCTTGACATTTATGATCAATAAATTTGATTGTGCCACACCTACCTTTTCTTCCTTTAGTTGGGCGTCAATCGAACCAGGTGGCTTCCCTCATTTCCTTTTGAGAGCCATGACCTCAACCATACTTCCACCAAGTGTAGTTGCGACACCTTTTATGTGGCATTGTGCCCTTATTGAGGATTTTTAACCTTCCAGACATTTGCAGCTGGTATGTGAGACCTAGTCACTTTAGCAATATTAGTAAACGTATGAGACATCAAATATCATTAAAGTGTGTTGGGAGATGAATTTAATAAAGAAGTTTTGATTAGATCCCAAAAACCCTGAGTATGACATGTTCAGGATAATCTTGATAGAATCGAGTCGGGGTTTCAAAGATAGATTATTCAGGAAGTTATCTGCACCATGTATAGTCAGCAGATATAGATCAGGTTAGATTCTGAAGACTCAGTAAGTTACTGAGGACAATGAAGACTCAAGAAATAAATCAAGTCATCAAGACTCAAGAAGTAATCAAGACATCAAGACTCAAGATGTCACTGAAGACATCAAGACTCAAGATGTCATCAAGACATCAAGACTCAAAGATGTCATCGAAGACATTAAAGACTCAAGATGTCATCAAGACATCAAGACTCGAGAAGATATCAAGACCAAAGAGTTATCGAAGACTCAATAAGATATCAATACTCAAGATAACCCTAATGTTCGAGAGGCATCGAATAATATCTATCTCAAGACTACAAAACCGAGAAAAACGCAAATATTCGTAAAAGTAGATATTGCCCAAAATATTCATATGCGCATAAAAAGGAACTAAGTCTAAGTGTTGTTTAAGGTTGTCTCATTCGAGAGATTGACCAAAAGAGCCATTTTGTTTGTCTACATTCACTGAAGACAAGATCCAATCAGAGGAAGACAACACTGTACTTTACTGACACTGAAAGTGACAGGACCCTTAATCATGTCAGTAGTACCCGTGTGAACTGATGTGTGCGGAAGCTTAAGTTTTACCCGTGTGAAAAACCAGTTTTGATAATCAGATTCCAAAGTTAATCTTTTAATCAGTTGACTGAAGTGTCAAGTTTGATTAGATCGAAGCTTGGTGCTAATCGATCTCAATTTGGAATATGTATGCTTTTTTAAAGGTTGTGTGCGATTAGGTAATCAGTTAATCAAAGCGATAAAGACACACAAGATTTATAGTGGTTGGACAAACCGATCCTACGTCCACTCTTCCCTATCACAAGGGGCACCTACTTAACCAACTGGACTTTGTTTTATGTGTAAGTCCAACACAGTACACCAACTAGATGTTTAAAGAGTTCACACTCAACCGATCCCAGAGATCAGAACTAGAAACCCTAGTCTGAAATCTTGCTAAACAACTTAACCTAACTTGGGGGTTTGGGTAAGATTGTTTTGGTTCCAACTATGAAATCTTTTCTCACAGATAAGCAACCTAACGACTAGATGAAAAGATTTCTATGCTAAGAACTTTATGGGATGAACACTTAATAAAATTAATCTTCTTGTTCGTGTTCTTGGGCAGAAATCTGATATTAGCTTGAGCTTCTTGATTGTTCAGCGTTTCCGTTCCTTGTATTTCACTCTAAAGTGTGATCCCATATTTATAGACCTTGAAATCAAAGAGCCGTTGGAGAGCAATTTGAATTTCAGGCTATATTTTGTAGACTTGCAGGCTTGAGATGACGAGCTTCAGGAATGGCATGGCCAAAAGCGTGAAAAGTGTTTTTATAGCAGTTACAGAGAAGCATCATCAAATCCGGCAATTGCCGGCTCCGATCATACGTGTCTTGTTCTTATTGGATAGCAGACTCACTTTTCAGTGTTTGTTCTTCCAACTAAGATTGACATTCTTCTTGTTCAGATCATAGACGTATGATTAGGTGAAACATCGATTTCATTGGTGGTGACTGATCGATCGACCGAATCGATCGATCTACCGATAGAGTCTTCGGTGCCGGTTGACTTAGCTTCAACTAGCGGACTACCGATGTAGGTCTTCGGTTCGATCTTTCGATCGGTCGAATCGAAACGATTAAGAGTATATAATCAGAAGACAATGAGACTTTGTCTTAGGATCAGAAAGTAAATTTTCTCATTAAAATTTTTGATTACATGTTACATCAGAAAAGTTTGTAAATAAGAATAGCTGATCCTGAGTAGTCTTCTGATTCTTCACTCTTTAGGCTTGTATCCTTCCGGCTTCTCTCTTTGATCTTGAGGAATGTTGAAAATCTGATAAAGTTTCCATTTGACATCATTAGTCTGCTGAAGATCAATTATATGCGTTTTACTCAGGATGTCAAAATAGAATCTTTGAAATGCCAGTATGTCAAATGAGCCATCTGCCTTCTTCGAGTAATCCATCAGATCATACTCTTGGCGAGATATTTTTACATTGATAAGCTTGGCCTCATTTTCCAGATACTTCAGAAAATCCGGGTATTTATTTTCTAACCAGTTGAGGAATTCTTCATCAGAGATTCTTCTTGTGGAACAAGATTAAGAACAAAGGCATCGAAGCCATTCCTCGATCTTATTCCATTCCTCAAATCGCTTAAGATCTTATAATTTTTTTGGGATGATCTCATCAACTCTTGCTGACAGCTTAGGTTCTGGTACGGATTTTCCAGCCCTTCCTTTCTTCGCTCTCAATCCGAATTTCTTCTTGATTTTACGCCTCTTTTTTTTTTACGCCCTTCTTTCTTCTTGGCTTTTTCGGGCTTCTTCAAATTTATTGCTCTTTGGACATCTTTTTCCGAGTCCGAGTTTGTGATGTCCCTGCACCTGTTAAGTCAGTTGGTTTCTCAATCTATCCTTCCCCCTTTTTGGTTTGATCAAAAAGAGTAGTGAGGTGGGTGGTCGAGAACCAAAGTTGATTGATGCGCCTTGTTGAGATCTCTGAATCGATATGCCTTGAGTTTGAGCAGTTAGATTTTGAATCGTCGATATCAGCTCAGTCTTGACTGATTCCATGGTAGTAGAGAGTGTTTTAATCAGTTTGTTAAGTTTCTCTTCTGTCAATTCTAGCTTGTCAGTGAGCATCAGAAAATAAACTTGTTGTTTATCCACCTGAGTTAGTTTGGCATCAACGGTCTTTATCGATTCCAAACCCCTTGATGGGACCTGATTTGGGAGAGGCGATCTTTGATTGCTCCAATCCGGGAAATAGCCAATTCCTTTGATCCGTTATTTCTTTGATGGCAATCGCCTTTGATCATTATCATCCCTCAACTTCTTCTTTCGGAGATCTTTGAGACAAGATTTGATCTCCGAAGTTGATCGATAGTGGCGTGTGATGTTGGAATATTGAGTGTCACTTGATCCGATTCGATTGTTTGTGCCTCCGGTGGTTGGTCATGAAGCGCAAAGACCGAGCTCCACTATCATCGGCAGACTCTGATCCTTTATGATGGCATCGGGCCAGGAGCTTTGTCGTGATCTCGAGTTCGTCTGTTAAAAACCCTAGCTTCTCGTGGATCGAGCTTTGTGATTTAGCGATTCTCGGCTCATTTGGTGATCCCACTTTAGCAGATTTCCTCATGTCGAAATCGAAGTCCGCAAACTCATCCGCCGCCCATCTGTTCAATAATTATTATAAAATCGAGAAGCTTTTTAGTCGTAGATCTCTCCGGTGAGGATCTCCATGACTTCCTCTCTTATGGCGGGATGGGCGACGATTCTGGATACAACTCATCTATTTCTCTTTTCGATTAGCATTCGATCAATTTCCCGTTATGATCTTTGTTGATCCGGACTCGGGGAATTGTCTGTCGGATTTCGGTTTGATGAGATGTGGAAGGTTCTGGTTGTGCTTGAGTCGGCGGAAGATGGGCGATCGGTTCGACCTGCAGATATTCTCTTTGTGGAAGCGGTATACACGGTTCCACATCGTAAGCTTTTCTGGTTCGCGAATCGATCGCAGTTTCAAGTTCATGGGCGGTGGAAGAATAGGAGGAGACATCTTTCGATTTGCCATTAGCATGCAGTGGTGAATCGGTTTGTAAATTTGGAGAAGATATCGTCGTATCTCGAGCTTCTTCCTTAGAATGATCTGGCGAGCTCTCGGCTTGGCTTTGCTGGTGATCTTCACCTGATTTTTGTGGTACAGCGTGACTCATTCGGGGCTCCTTCTTCATCGACTCATCTTCTAAAGATCGAGTCATGGGCTTGCCGCCTTCTTGGCCTCTTCTCCTGGGCCTTCACAGTTTCTTTTTCTTCTTCGGGGGGGGCATCTGGTGGGCCTTGCAGGGAAGACCTTCACATTTCGGTGATTGGTCCCAGATCTGGTGTAGCTTTCTTGCTTTTTCCTTTCTTTGACTTTGGGGGTTGGCGCATATCATCGTCTGGTGGCCCAAAAAATGAAGTGGGTGTGAAAAGCCCTTATAGGACTTGATCCATTCATTTCCCATTTGGCCTTTGGCATTTTATCTTGTAGGATAGCGCAACCTTGTTGAGATTGGCGATCTTTTTTCTTCGGATATACCGCCTCCACTCATCAACTCTAAATTTATCATGTTCTTGGAGTAGAATGGCCTTGAGAAACCCATGCCAATTGATGTTCTTGGCTTCATCAATTATTGGAGCCATCGCCATCTGATTTTGCCGGATGTAATAAGAAAAAATTTGAATGCAATACCCATAATTGTTTTTGACAATATGTCAAACAACAATCGGTATTTCCTCTTGAGCATTGGCGACAAAACCGACGTATGATGTTTGTCGGACCTTCGAAGAGCTCTTTTTCGATCGGCTCATCTTCGTTCTCCTGTGTAATGCAAAAGCGAGATCAAATCCTTTGGGTAAATTTGAACAGGCGTGTTATATCCTCATTCGACGGTCGATTTCTTCTCCGGTGGTCGCCGAAAGTAGTTCTTCTCTGGAGCATCCAGATTCACTCTTAAATTCCTTAGGAATTCTAGTGCTTCATCTTTGCATCCGATTGGATTGCGAGCGGTATAAAATTTCTCAAGGCTTGCTTTTGCAGAATTTGCTTTCGACCTCCATGGATTAGGATCCCGAGTGATATTGAATCGCATGTCGAACTTATCATCCACAATCTTTGTTGCCGATTCAAGATAGTTTCACATTATTTTACCCATGCCGTGAGTGATCATCTACAGATAAGATAGATTTGGTTAAAAAATTGTGCATTAATACAAAGAATATCACACAAGCGGAAACTAAGAAACAATAAAGCATAACACAGGATAGAAACATTTAAGATCAATGGATTTAACAAAGATACATCAAATAAACATAAATTACCAGATTCTGTTTTTCGGAAAGATGATTTTGAAACTTAGGAAAACACTTTGAATCTGAGAGAAATAATCTGGAGTTTTCAGAGAATAAATCGCAAGTTTGTGAAATGGAAAACTCTGGTATGATTTTTGATGAACTTTATAAAGACGAGGAGGGAAAAAGAAGACAAGATTTGGAAGATCAACCTTTTGAAAAGATTAAACGTTCCAGATTAAGCGGTTTTGATCGTAGGGTCAGGAAAAACACGTACGAAAACCTTTTGGATTTAAAAGCACATTTAGTAGCAGTTAATACATGTTCCCCACGTCCGCATTAAATGATTTGCAGGAAATACGTCACAAGGATAATGGGTACAGTAAGGCAAATAATATCAGATAAGATCCGATAAATAAGCAAGGAACAAGAGAAAAGAAAGGCGTATCTGGTTGACTGATGTTGTAATCAGTCAATACCACTTATCCATGTTGATTTCAATTGTTGATCTTAGTATTCTCCCTAAGCCTTAAAATTTCCCAACTGATCCTTTTAGCTGATCTTCTTCACTTGCATCTGATCTATTGAAGTTCCAAGCTCAACCGATCTTCCTTGAATACGTCGATTTCCTTCCGATCCTCCTTGATCGGTTGAAGTTCCCCTTCAACCGATATTTTCGCTTTTCCCATAGGATCGATGTATCCGATTTGTTGGAGTTTCAAGCTCAATTTGATCTTCCTCATCGATCAACCAGATGTATCGATTTTGGTTGACCTAATCGATTCTTCTCAAGTCAATCTAATTCTTGGAAAAAGTGTTACCGCATAAAACTTAGTCTAGAATAGTAGTCTCTATTCTCTAAGTTGTAGCGATTTATTTTATCGTAATTATCGCCCGAATCTTTCAATATGTCAATCCGCCGTAAATTTATCCAATTATCGTCGGCGTGATTCCTACATTTTGTCCTTTTGGTGCGTGATTTCTCTAAAAGGTTTTGAGAACTCGAATTTGCATTTGCACCCTTGCTTGGCCTCTATAAATTGGACCAATTGTTTTACACAACATAACCCATTCACCATACTTATCTTCTTTGTAGAATCATGTATCCTGGTGAACCCTTATTTTCAAAGTGAAACTTAAGGCAAACACCTTTACCCTTTTTTCAATGATTTCATCTTCTCAAATCAACCCCGTCGCCCCTTATCCTTTGTTTTAAATCGTCATCAAAGATTTCACATACGATTGTTGCAAAGCTTTCTACCACCATGGCGGCGGTCCTGTTGTTGCTGGCGAGAAGACACTTCTCCTAACCAGTATGCACCTTGTGTGTCTATCGTTATGACGTAACTACCATCAACAGACTTAGTCTGAAAGTGAACGTGAGTTTGATATGCGATCTTGATCAGTCAACAACTGATCTTCGTATATTAACTCACCATTTAACAGCTGGAGAGCCCACTGACTCTTTCTTAGGGCTCCTGGCTTAAAAATCCTATCAAGGCATTTGTCGCTCCTTTGGTTTTAGCTTGATTAAGCGGCTTTTAGGATTTTTTTAAAGCCTCTCTCACCCTTGTTAAGTGGGGGAAAATGAGAGCATCAGATTTAAAATCTCTCTCTCCCCTGCTCTACTTGGGTTAGGATGAGGGTTTAGGGTTATAGGTTTAGGGTTTTCGGTTATGACTTATATACTGACCTCCGGGTCCTTTGTACTTGTATCTTGTAATGTAATCTGACCTTCGTGTCTTTATCAATGAAAAGTTATATTATTCCATTGTTGTGTAAAATTCCTGTATCCTTATGCGATTTTAAGCTTTAATCTTGTGAATACCACTTGTGAATCTTGCTTGTTGAATATCAGCTTAATCGACTTACAAAGATGTAAAATAACCCAACTTATTTAATCAAATATTCCATTAAAATTGTGTGTTTCCTTTAATCTGATAAACCCTAAATCTGATCAGTTCCTTTAATCTGATAACTTGTAAAACTGATCAGTTCCTTTGAATCTTTGTTGAATTTCAGCTTAATCGACTTACAAAGTATAACTGAACAGATTTAATCAGATAATCCTTTAAACGATCAGTTCATTTAATCTGATAAACTTTAAATCTGATCGGTATCTTCTCATATCAGTTCCTTGACTGATCTTCTGATCAGTTGAGATACCAAACTCAACTGATTCCTTTCAGCCTGGTTAGTCTCTTAACCAGCTGGTTCTGGAGAACAATCCATCAAACATTTTAGGTGCATTTTCTCCAAGATCCAGAAGCCCTAGCTCATTGCATAATTCTCTGAATCGATCTCTGCTCGTGGGGTTTGGTTAGAATATCAGCTTTCTGTATATCAGTATGAATCTTTTCCATTCTGATATTCTTCTTTTCAACATGATCTCTTATAAAATGGTGTCTGACATCCACATGCTTGCATCTTGTATGTAGAACAGGATTCTGAGTGATTGCAATAGCACTATTACTGTCACAGAAAATAGGTACATTCTTAGCTTCAATGTTATAATCCTCAATTTCCGATTAAGTGAAGCGATTGGGAACAACGACTTCCTGCTGACCATATATTATCGCCTTCATGAGTAGATGTCGAATCGATGTCCGCTTCTTTGAAAACCACGAGATCAGTTTACTTCCAAGAATTGACAAGTTCCTGAGGTGGATTTTCTGTCAATCTTGCAACCTCCATAATCAGAATCAGAATACCCACTAAGCTCTAGATTATCATCGATGGGTAAAATAAACCAAGGTTTATCGTCCTTCAGATACTTAAAAATCCGCTTAGTCGCTTCTAGGTGACTTATCATTGGATTTGCTCGAAATCGCGCACATACACCCTCTGCGAAGGTTATATCGGTCTTTGGCGATCGGTATAGTAGAGATCCAATGAGAGCCCTATATTCCTTCCGATTTGTTTTCTGACCATCCTCATCTGGATCCATCTTGAATCCAGTCATCATAGGAATTTTGGCTTCCTTACAATTTTGAACTCCAAACTTAGCCAATAAATTCCTAGTGTACTTTTCTTGGCAGATGAATATCCCTTATGTACTTTGCTTTACTTGAAGACCCAGAAAGTAATTCATCTGACCCATCATGGACATCTCGAATTTCCCTTGCATCAGTTTGCTGAATCTTTCACATAGACTTTTGTTGGGAGATCCGAAGTTGATGTCATCCACGTAAATCTGAGCCATCAGAATATCTTTTCCATCCTCTATTCTGAATAAGGTTCTGTCCACTGTTCCTTTAGTGAACCCACTGTCGATCAAGAACTGAGAGAGTGTATCATACCAAGCTCGAGGAGCTTGTTTGAACCATAAAGAGCTTTTCTTAAGCGGTTTTGGTTTGCTCTTTTCAAAGCACGGAGGTTGTTCGACATAAACTTCCTCTGCTAGTACCCCGTTTAAAAATGCACTCTTTACGTCCATATGATACACAGTGAACCCTCTATGGGAGGCATATGCTTAAATGACCGAATGGCTTCTAAGCGGCGATTGGTGCAAAGGTCTCATCATAATCAATTCCTTCCGATTGTGAATACCCCTTAGCAACAAGTCTTGCCTTATTTACGGTGATGAGCGTTTTTCTCATCTCTTGTTCTTGAATACCCACTTCGTGCCAATAACGTCTTGATGACTTGGTGCATCTACCGGTTCCCAAACTTGATTTCTCTCGAACTATTTCAAGCTCCTCTGCATGGCTAGAATCCGACTTAGCGTCTTGTAGAGCTTCCTCTATTGTTGTTGGTTCCTTCATAGACGAGATAATAGCAATACATGGCACTTTCACCAATCGATGTCTAGTTTTAACTTTATCGGATGGGTCTCCAATTATCGATCGGTTGGATATTTGGTTATCCGAGTCCTTCATTACGATTTGCGTCGGTTTGGAGAACATCGTCCAGCTTTTCGATAAAATTTCATTACTAGCGATTGGGAGTGGTGCGAGTTATGATCCACTTGATAAGAACAAGTCTCGGTGATGTTGGACTCATCATGTGCCGATGTACGTTCGTGGGAACTTCAGATGTTCCCCGAACCTGGATGGTTCGATTGATCTTTGTCTCGGTTGTGTCGAACTTCTTCACCGGCGTTTTTTTCGTACCTTAGGATCTCGAATGATCGATGAATCGACTAGATCTGGAATGTATACCGTTACGGTTTCTGATTCTTTTTCCTTGATCGTTAGCTGATCCATTTTCTGAACATCAGGTTCTTGTTGATCAGGTACATCTTGTTCTGAGGCAGATTTCTCTTGATCAGATGATGCTTCATCAAAGACTACATGGGGTGTTTCTTCCACAAGTAGGGTTAAATGCATTGTAAACCACGAAAGCCTTGCTAGATGAGGAATATCTAAGAATATACCCTCATCGACTTGGCCTCAAAAGTCTTCAACTGACTCTTCCCATTGTTGTGTATGAAACACTTGCACCCAAAAACATGGAAGTAAGAGACACGAGGTTTTCTGTCCTTCCACAGTTCATAGGGTGTTTTGTAGTGAGCCTTAGTCAGAAGACATCTGTTCTGAGTGTGGCATGCGGTGTTGATTATACTTGAAGCGGCGGCTTGGTATTGCATGTTCAAATTTAACATCTTGGCGGCGCTTTTCTTTGAGAGTTCTATTCCTCCGTTCAATTACTCCATTTTGTTGTGGCGTCCTTGCGGTGATGTTTCATGTCAGATATACCAAACTTAGAGCAAAAAATCGGTAATAAAAGAGTTCGTAAATTTCGTACCTTTATCGATCGATTTTTACTACATTGACACCTTCTTCTCATTTTGTAATCTTTTTAGCGGCTCGGGTATCTTCGTTTGTCGTCTCATTCTTCTTATGTAAGAATATAACCTGTAAACTTGGAATAGTCATCCACGATTACGAGTATATTTCGTCCGTTGAGGACCGGGTAATCTGGTCGAATAGATCCATATGAAGCAATTTGCGGATACTCTATTTGGATGCGGGTCAGAATTCCCTTGAATGAAGCTTTGACTGTTTTTCCTTCCGACATGCGAAGACATGTCCGATCCTTTGAAAATACTTCATTAGGAAGTCCTTCCACTAGAGACATCCTTGCTATCTTATTAAGAGTTTTAAAGTTCGGATGACTCATTCTTTTGTGCGAGCCAATCGCTACTTTTGGAACTCTTGACAATCGAGCATGCATTTCTTGGGCAACTGTTCAATCACCGTTGTGTAGATCGTCCCTTTCCTTGAACCGAGTTAGCAAAATCTGTTGAGTGGCTCGATTCTTGATAGTGCATTGGTTAGTCGAGAACTCAACTTTGAATCCGTTTGTCGCGATAATTGTGAAACCGATAGTAGGTTGTGCTTCGGACCTTCGACATCTGAGACTCCGATTATTTGTACATCATCATTCTCTAAGGTTAGAATCCTTTGGTATAACCAAAGTTATCATCACCGAAGAGCACACGAGGGCCTTTACGTTTCTATGTATGGGCGAGGAGATGCTTCTTCTGTCATGTGCCTTGAGCATCCACTATCGATGTACCGGATAGTTGCTTTTCACACCTCCTTTGTTGCCGGACCCCGCGATCCTATGAGCCAAATCGGGCTTTAGGTACCCCTTTTGGATTGGGTCCCGAGGGTTAGGATTAGTTTTGGGAATCCATACAAACAGAGCACTTCTATTGTGATCAGTTAGATCAGAAGGCCTGATTTGTCTCCCATACCTATCAACATAATCATACGTCTTTGTATATGCTTTCTGATTTGTATGATTATTAGTGTGAACCTTGGATGACTTAGAAGACTTGGGATTTATCTTTTCGTTTTGTCTTCTTTTTATCCGGTGTGGTTTGGTCTTGTGACCCCTAGATTTCGATTATAGGGGTAGGTACGATTTCGCTACCATCAAAAGATTCATATCTTTTTCGGCATAGGTGGTTTTTGCGGTTTACGAAGCATGCTTATTAGGCGGTGACCTTGATTGGGTCTCAGATTGGACTTCCCTTTTACAGGTTGTCTTTTCTGATTCCTGATCTGTTGATCAGGTTGAGGTCTCTTCAGAAGAACTGGGTTCTTCTGTTGATTCCTCGACTGATGCTTTACCAGTTGGGGTCCATTTCTGTTCCCCTTCTGATTAGGCACCTGTCTTACCTGTTCAACTGGTCTTTTTCCCTTATTAGATACATGTTTGGCTTTTGGTGTACCTTTTGTCAGAAACTCGTCTGATTACACCTTTTTGAGATGAATCAGCCGGGGCTTTTAAGGATGTGGAAGGGTTCTCATAGCCAAGTCCCTTCTTGTTAATCGTTGTTCGAAAATAGGTGTTCATGTCTTGAACAATTTTAGATGATTTTGTGAAAACCTCTATTTTCTTACGCAGATTATCCTCAGATGATTTCAGACTTTCATGCATTCGGAATAGCTCACGAATTTTGCTTGCAGGATTTTGAAGTCATCAGCTTGCTGTTTGTTAATTGCCAGCTGATCTTTGATCTGCTTCTCCTGATCAGAAGCTTTAACTTCGAGAATTTTAAATTCCTCAGTTGCCTTCTGAGCAGTTTTAGCTTATCTAAGTTCAGAGGCTTTACAGAGATCATTTTCTTTAGCAAGCTGATTATTTCTGGTCCTCAGCTTATCATTTTCAGCTTCCACTATAGCATAAGTGTCTACTGCATTGGAGAGATCCTCAAGCAATTGCTCAGAGTAGAGCTGCAGTCAATCTCCCGGCGAGGTGTGCTAATGATAGCAGTGTAAAGCGAGCGAAGCGAAGTTTGGAGGTTACCTCCAGATTGGTCCTCCCTAGCCATCAAAGCGAGATCTCATCATCGTCTGAAAGAATATCAGATCTTCATTTTCATAGAAGTCAACAGCACTGCTAATCAGGCAGAAGTCTTCTACAGAGGAGTATCCAGAGTCCTCAGAGGGCAGATAGGAATCGTCAATTCCTGACGTATCAGCAACCATGGCTCTTCTGTCCCTATAACGTTGCTCTCTTCTGTTCCTCTTTTCTTCCCTTTCTCTTGGAGTCGTGCAGGCGGTCTGCGCTATAGTGACTGAGCTTCTCACGATTGAAGCACGCTCCTTGATCCACCGAACCTTTCCTTCCAGGTGAGTCACTCCGTCTGTATGACCTATCAGGTGACTTCCCTTTCTGATAGTAGTCTGAGCTTCTTCTGTCTGACTGGTTATCTCTTCCTTCCTCAGTCTAATTATCTCTTTTCCTTTCATCTCTGTGATCCCTTCGATCATCAGATCTGGTTCTTTCTGGAGATCTGTTGGCTGATCTCCTATCTTTCCCTCGGCTATGTTGATAGTCCTTATAAAATCTTCGATACTTACCAAGTTGGACGTTCGACTTCTCAAGCTTCCCAGTAGCAGAGCGTCTGATTACGCGACTTATTATATTCCCAATGAGTTCGTTTGCCTTTTTTTCTTTCTTTGGTTGCCTTAAAAGCAACTGATTTTGAAGTTGAGGCTTCAACGGGCACCTCATCTTCATCAGCTTGTCCTCTTTCAATCAAATCAAACTCGTGAGCTTTAAGGCTCAAGAACAAGCTACTTGGCTTCATTTTTGAAATGTCTTGGCAATCCTTGATTACCGTGACCTTCATGTCCTATTTCTTGGTGAGAGACCTTAAAATGTTGTAGTTTATATCTTTATCAGACATCTCTCTACCAAGTTCTTGAAGCTTGTTTATTGACATCGTAATCCTTCCATCGAGTTCGTTGATGGTTTTCGTTAGGCAAACATCTTGATTTTTTGAACTTCACCGGTTAAACTTTGTAGACGGTATGTCTTTTATCTGTTCATTTCCTCGCATATCTCAACCAGGGTATCCCACATTGCTTTCGCAGATTTGAGATACTTAATCTTTTCCTTGGTGACCTTATCCATTGTTTTCATGATAATGTGCCTTGCGATAGTTTCTAGAGTGTGCAACTTTCTTTCTTCTGCATCCATCAAGGCTGGGCTTTTTCGCACAAGACTTCCCGGTGCAAAGTCTGGATCTCCTCCGACTGCAGGGTTGTCGTAATAAATGATGATGGGTCCTCTTTTGATGACTTCCATCATTCTGCCGCTTATCGAACCTAGATGGTTGGACATATATATGGCCCCAATCTGCATACTCCTCGATTGAGAACTTTGGCGGATCATGATACATACCGAGGTGTTATCCATCTTTGAGTGATTTTGGAAAATGAATGAGTTTTAAAAGCGGTTTTTCAAGATCGATTCGATTCGACCACAAAGATTCTTCCTCAAGAATCGATGATACACAAAGTCGATTGGTCGAGAGAACCAATTTGCTCGATACCACTTGTAGGTCCCGAAGGTTAGTGAGGGCGAAGTCTAGAGGGAGAGGGTGAATAGACTTACGAAAACTTTTTTCTGCAGATCGGTGTGAGGCGTTTAACTTTGATCGAGTCTTGAGTGAATCGGTTTGCCACGATAACCAACTTACTAATCGCTCAAGGCGATCGATTCGGTAACTATCGGTTTAAGCGATGTGTGCGGAAGCTTATGTTTTACGGAAGTGTGAAAAAACCGGTTTTGATAAATCGATTCCAAAGTTAATCTTTTAATCGGGTTGATGGAAGTGTCAAGTTTGATCGAGATCGAAGCTTGGTGCTAACTGATCTCAATTTGGAATATGTATGCGCTTTTAAAGGTTGTGTGCGATTGTGTAATCAGTTAATCAAAGCGATAAAGGACACAAGATTTATAGTGGTTCGGACAAACCGATCCTAACGTCCCCACTTCTTCCCTATCACAAGGGGCACCTACTTAACCAATTGGACTTTGTTTTATGTGTAAGTCCAACACAGTACACCAACTAGATGTTTAAAGAGTTCACACTCAACCGATCCCAGAGATCAGAACTAGAAACCCTAGTCTGAAATCTTGCTAAACAACTTAACCTAACTTGGGGGTTTGGGTAAGATTGTTTTGGTTCCAACTATGAAATCTTTTCTTGCGTATAAGCAGCCTAACAGCTAGATGAAAAGATTTCTATGCTAAGAACTTTATGGGATGAACACTTAATAAAATTAATCTTCTTGTTCGTGTTCTTGGGCATAAATCTGATATTAGCTTGAGCTTCTTGATTGTTCAGCGTTTCCGTTCCTTGTATTTCACTCTGAAGTGTGATCCCATATTTATAGACCTTGAAATCAAAGAGCCGTTGGAGAGCAATTTGAATTTCAGGCTATATTTTGTAGACTTGCAGGCTTGATGTGACGAGCTTCAGGAATGGCATGGCCAAAAGCGTGAAAAGTGTTTTTATAGCGATTCTGAGAGAAGCATCATCAAATCCATGAATTCTTGGCTCCGATCATCGTGTCTTGTTCTTATTGGATAGCAGACTCACTTTTCAGTGTTTGTTCTTCCAACTAAGATTGACATTCTTCTTGTTCAGATCATAGACGTATGATTAGGTGAAACATCAGATTTCACTGGTGGACTTTGATCGATCTGAAGCCGGTCGATCTACTGATAGAGTCTTCGGTGCGGTTGACTTAGCTTCAACTAGCGGACTCGGTGATGTAGGTCTTACGGTCCGATCTTCGGAAGTCATCGATCTTCAAGTATTACGAGTTTGAGCTTTTTGACTTCAAATTTGAGATATCGACTAGATCGGATCGTCGATCTTCTGTTCTTGTCTTGCATTCTGGCCTGTCGGATATCAGCTGTCCTTTGAGTCTTCAAATCTGACCTATACATATTGAGTTTTCCCCTCAATATGTGACCTATCTATTTCATCGGTTGTTCTATACAATCATTATCAATTGGTCTCCTCTGGCCGAGTAATATAAACATCGATCCTAATGTGTCCGATGTTGGTCCTATTACATGTGTTTTTGGAACTTTCATCAAAACTATAAATTTCCCAACAATAGTTCACTGATATTCAGTTGGAACCAATCCACTGAACTTGCATCAAATTGATCACAAACTTAATCATTGTTTTATTGAAGAGAAGATTTTCAGCAAAGCTAAAACGAGTATAAACTTAGGGCCAACCATTTCAAGACACTGAAAGTAGCTAGAACAGATAGTTACCAAACCGAACTAACTCTACCGAGGGTTCAAGAAGATAATTATCGATGGAGACAAAAAAGCGCCTCGGGATCTCGATAAACTCAAAGCTCGGTTGGACTAATAAAGAAGCTTCCGAAAGCGGCTCGGGATCATTGTCTCGAAGAGACTTTGACTCGGGGCAATCCGTGCTTCTCGGGGCAAAATCATCGGGATAATAACGACCCATCGACCTCGATTAAAGAAAAGTTTTAAAAATCACTGAACATGTGTATTCCCCCCCCATACACGTGTGAGACTCGTTAGCACCGGGACCAACAAGTGGTATCAGAGCCAGGTTCATTTTGACCACTTGCTTTGGTAGCCATAGTCTAATTTGCTGAAAGACTTTGGTTGTCTACTGAATAGATCTGTTTGCTGATATCTTACAAGGCTTAGTCATCATGCCTTCTAAGAAACTTCCTATGTTCTCTGTTGAGAGCTATGACCTATGGAGATTGAGAATGCAGGCTCATCTGTATTCAAAACATGAAAGAATGTGGAGAGTGGTTTCTGAAGGACCATTCAAATTTACTGTTGTGAATCCCAGAATCACTGATACTAAGAGGAATGATCCCAGAGATGAATTTCCAAAGTCTGATGATCAACTTACTCCTGATGAGAGAAAATTAGTCAATATGTGTTGGGATTATACTGAAAAGTATGCTTTTACTTTGTATAATCAAAACTGAATTTCGGACTTATTTACTGAAATAAATTGTTTATCGCTGATGCTTTAAATATCATCGAATGTTACATATATTTACTGCACAACTGTTCAATAAATAGTACGTGTTACATTGTAGTTAATTTAGTGATACCAGATCACATAAGATTAAATTAACAGTCCCTTGTAACTAAAAGTACACCATTCACGACCTAGATGGAAATGAACAATCCATCGTGAAAGGATGAAGTGTAAGGCTCGGATTGGCTTGTCTTGAGTCTGAGATTACACTAGTGCATGACTGATGCACTGAATAGGACCTACAGGAGGACAAATTCTTCAGAACTGAACATGGAAGAATTAGACCTCAGTGGTTCGTTATTTCTTAATCTTCGTTCCTTAAATAGGATCACGTGTGGTTGGTAACTATTGCTTTGACTTATCATGGGTAGAGAATCAACGAGATTCAATACTTTTTATCTTGGGCAATATTATTGGTCACATGTGATTGCTAAGATTTAATACAGAGAATCGTGTGCAAGTACGCTTGTTCGATTTGCCCCCTTGGGAGGTTCATAAGCTTTATCATACCAAATCTTGCAAGTGGAACTAGTTTCCGGTATGGATAATAATGTTGAACCGTTCCTTGACCAAGGACAAAAGATATTAATTAACGGAAAGCTATTTCAGTGGCTTGAATTAATTAATGGGCTAGATAATCTTAAACACGGGAAATAATAACAGGGAGCCATATTGACTGTAATATGGGTTAAGATGGATAGTGCAATATTAATTATGTAGTGGGATTAATTAATATTTATGGACTTGAATAATATTGTGGCTCAATATTGATAATTCAAGATCCATTGGAAGGTCCAATCTTAATTCTCCTAAAGGCCCCCTAAGTAGCCCAACATATAGTCCAATAACTGAAAAAGGTGTTTAAAATAAAATAAATATTGTTGCCTTATTTTTTCATGAAATTCGAAATTTATGGATAAAAGGGGAGAAAGATTTTCTTTGAATTTTGTTATGGAATGAGGATATGTATTCTTGGAATACAAGATTATCTCATTAAATTCAAGAAATCTCCCACTTGGTTATCCATAGAGAAATTTTCTAAAATTTTGATAATTAAGGGAAAGAAAGATTTTCTTGATTTTCTTGAAAAAATATTATGGAAGATATGTATTTCTTGAAATACAAGAATATCTCATAAATTCAAGAAGATCCAAATCTTGGATTCTTGCCCTAAAATTTTCGAAATTAATCCATAACAAAGAGTAGGTGGGATTTTGTGGAATATTATAATTATGGGAAAAAGAATATAGGATATATATTCAAGATTTCTTGGAGATCAAGAAAAGATTTTCCCACATTGATTTTGCCCTAAAAATTTGACCACCTCTACTCTATAAATAGGGGATGATTCTTTCATTCCCAAGTACAATTCCATGTGCTGGAAAAATTAGTAAATCCACAAAGGTTGTGCAACATAATTTATTTTCCTTTTGTTAATTGTTCGCAAGTGTCCTACCACCTGATAGTCGAGCAAGGATTAAGGGAATACTTGGGAAGTTCTTTTGGTGTGTCTAATAAACAAAGCCATTATCGTCCCAAGAGGTACGTTCACGTAAACTCGTAGAATTCCGCATGCGTAGGATTTACGTGTTTTAATTATATGCATGATTTGTTGTTGGATTATTATTTGAATTAATATAGGATTAATTCATGCTAGTAATAATTATGAGAATTAAATTTGTATTTAAATATTCATCCCGAATAGATCTGTGCAACTTATTCCCCAATAATCTGGACTACATTGCTAAAGATACTTTGTATAACACTATTGATGATGGTGTTATGGGAATGATTTCTCACTGTGAAACTGCAAAAGAAATATGGGACACATTTGCTGTTATGTGTCAAGGCACATATCATATTAAGGAAAACAAACTTTTTGTTGCTATTGGAAAGTTTGATAGCTTTGAAATGGAAGATAGTGAATCCATTGACAAACTTGAGGTCAGATTCACTAGCATCATGAATGATCTGAGTGCTCTTGGAAAAAGATACCCACAGAGAAAAGTGACACTGAAAATTCTTAGAGGATTATCTAAGAAATGGGATATACATGCTGTGGTGATTGAAAACACCAAAAATATTGATTCCATGCCATATCAACAAGTTTTCTCTGAACTGGAAGCTTATGAGTTTGTGATTGACAAGAAAACTAAGAAATCTGACAGCAAAGATGATTCTTCATCTAGCAAGAATGTGGCTTTCAAAGCCAAAGAGAAATCTTGTAAGTCTAGAGAGTCTGAGAACTCACTTGCCAAAAATCAGGATGAGCAGGAGGATAAGCTAGTACTGATGGCAAGGAGGTTTGAAAGACTCAATAGCAGATATGGGAAATATAAGAAATATTACAGGAATCACAGGTACAAGAGAGACTCAGAAGCTGAGGACAGATACACTGAGAAAAGAAAAGACCAGAAAGCTGAAGGATCCTCATCCAAGAAGAAGAACTCCAAAACCAAGGAGGAAAGTGATCAGGATGATGATACCAACATATGCTACAACTGTCAGAAGAAAGGTCACTTTCAATATGACTGTCCTGAGCTGAGTGCTAAAGAAAGAAAGGAAAGACAAGTCAAGAGAGACAGGAAGATCTCCAGCAAGAAATCTATGATTGCAGAAGAGGAAGAACATTCTGAAGAAGGTTCCAGTTCCTCAGATGAAAATTTCTCAGACAGTGATAGTGATGATGTCTGTCTTATGGCTGTGGAGGAGGTAAATTCTTCTATCTCTGTTGTTGCTCCTACACAATCACATGAGTTCTCAAGTTCAACTGTAAACAGTAACTTTGACATGATGGATTCGTTTGAGAATCTTATGAAGGACTATTCTGTGTTACAAGAACTACTCACTGAAACTCAAGAGCAAGAACAAGGAACGGATGCTGAGAATCTGAAGTGGAAAGACTCTAAAAATCTTTGAGATCACTTCTCAATTGATGGGAACTCTTGATGGCTGGATGTTACGAAAGTACAACTCTCGAAAAAAAAAGAAGGTGATAGAGATCTGAATGGAAAATTAGATAAATCCACTAAAGAGATTGACTTATCATAATCGAAGTTCAATGACCTCTTTGAGAAGCATGAAACTCTAAAGAAATGTGAGGATAGTCTTGTGAGAGAAAGTTAGCTCTATTGAATTACGCATCTAAAGTGATAGATGAAATTGAGTTATCAAAGACCAAGAACTATAAAAATTTGGATTGGGATACATTCCAGGGGGAACCTCACAAGGTCTTCTGAATGCTGCTTCTAGTAGCACCAAGATTGTCTTTGTTAAACTAGTGGCATCTAATATTCTTACTGAAGAACTGCCCAGGGTTTTAGACAAGGGTAAAGGATCTATGGTTTCAGAAAAAAGAAGGTTCAGGGAAGAAAGCCCAAACGGGAAAAGGCTAGAAAAACACGAACATTCAAGAGGAAATTTTCAAAGCCAAGACTTCAAAGCCTCGGCTAAGAATACCAACCTAAAAGATCTCAAGATTGAACCATCGGAGGAATTTTCGGAAGAGAAACACTCGGCCAGAGATATTCTCAATTGAAAAGACCAAGTCCTCGATTCTTGAAAGACCCCAATTTCAAAGTCTGAGCAACCTAAACCCCACTTGCCTAAGGGTAAAGGTTTCTGAACCCAAGTCGCAGAGAAATGACACCGCACAAAAGCTAAGGCACTTGAACAAAAGGCCTGAACCCAAGAAGAACTCTAAGGCTCATGTTCATGCTAAGGCTAACACTCATACACATGATACTGTCAAGGCACCTAGGGTGGTGAATGTGTATGTAGATGTTTATGGGAGACAAATCAGCCACTCTAAAGTAATTAGAGTTGATAGGCGATTTGGGTTCCAAAAGGTACAACTAACTTTGGTAGGACCCTACACCAAATGGGTACCTAAGAACCGGGTCATTTTTTTTTGGTGAAGGAAAAGGCCTTCGGTGAATGAAAACAACATAAGCGATGAGTGGAAATGAATTGGCTCTCTTTGTATGGTATCGGGCGGTGGATGTTCAAGACATATGACGAGGATATAAGCAACTAATCACTGACTATGTTGAGCAAAAAGGCCCTCAAATCACATTTGGAGACAATTCCAAAGGACAAACTGAAGGATATGGAACTCTTGAAGTTGACTCTATTCATATCCATGGTGTTTCATATGTGTCTGGTCTAAAGCATAACTTGCTTTCTATCAGTCAATTCTGTGACAAAGGATTCAGTGTTGAGTTCTCAAAGAACTTATGTTATGTAAAAGACAATACTTCACATAAACTTTTACTGACTGGTACTAGAAAAGGAAATGTGTATCTTGCTGATTGGAGTTCAACTCCTAAAGATACATGTTTGGTTGCAAAAAGTTCCACTGATACCAGTTGGTTGTGGCACAAAAGAATGAATCACTTAAACTTCAAAACCCTGAACAAACTTGCAAGATTAACACTTGCAAGGGGGTTACCCAATGAAGTGTTCAGTAAAGATCATGTATGTGATGCTTGTCAGAAAGGAAAATAAATCAAAGCATCTTTCAAAAGCAAAGTAGAAGTTTCTACTGACAGAATACTACAACTGTTACATATGGATCTCTTTGGTCCAGTAACACCTGTGAGCACTAATAGCAGAAAATACACACTTGTGGTAGTTGATGACTACTCTAGATACACATGGGTCATATTCTTACTCTGTAAGAAAAAGACTCAGACAAAACTGCTTGAACTACTGAAAAGGCTCAGTACTGAAAAGAATCTAAGTGTGGTCAAAATCAGATCAGATAAAGGAACTGAGTTTATCAATCATATCATATCTGATTATTGTGCAGCAAATGGAATAGCTCATGAAACATCAGCTACAAGGACCCCACAACAGAATGGTGTTGCTGAAAGAAGAAATAGGACTACGAAAAAGAAGGCTGCAAGGACAATGATTCTTTGAAACCGATATTCCTAAGAGATGCAGGATGAAGCTATCAACTTTGCATGCTACTCTCGAAACGGATCCATCTTGACCAAGAACCAAGGAAAAACTCCATATGATTTGTGGAATGAAAGGAAGCCTCTTGTTTCTTTCTTTTTCGTGTGTTTGGTTGCAAGTGTTTCATACACAATAATGGTAAAGATCGGTTGAAAACTTTTGATAGCAAAAGGCGATGAAGGGATATTCTTAGGATATTTCGAAGTCGGTAAAGCCTTCGAGTTTACAAGCTGTAGGACTCTTATTGTGGAAGAAACACCCCATATTGTTTTGATGAATCTACTTGTGTTCGGAAGAAGCAGGAACATGACTTCGGGAGAACCGATCAAGAGAATCACCGGACTTAGCTTTGAAAAAAAAGAATGATAAAACATCCTCTCGAACGAAAAAGAAGAAGTCGGTCACTTTCTATGAATGGAGTGAATCGGACTCGGACAAAGAAGTTCGGGATGGAAAAACTTCGGGATGGTGAGACTCGGGATGGAAATTCTCCTTTGAAGGAAAGCCAACCTGCTTTGAAGTTGACCAATCTAAACATACACCGATTCGGACTTCGGTATGTAATGCCGATGAAGATGTGGTCACGGTGAGGCAAACTCTAAATCTATCAACCAATGGGGAACAAATGTCTCTGACAATGTTCTGAATGGAATTTCCCCTGAGGAAGATGATTCTCTTTCTCCTTTTCTGTTGTTACCTGAATTTAATGAACTACCTAAACCTAACATTTTTGATGTTGAGGATACTACTAAAGGGGGAACATCCAGGAGAAAATGGTTGGATAGTCATCCTACAAGTCAGATTGTGGGTGATCTATCAGATGGTGTCAAAACAAGAAGGTTCCATGGAGAAAGTGCTTTGTTCTCAACTTCTTCTATCCGAAAAAAGAACCATCGAGATTGAAGAAGCTCTACAAGATTCATTTTGGATTACTGCTATGCAAGAAGAGTTGAATCAGTTCTCAAGGAATGAAGTTTGGGAGCTAGTGGATAGACCTAAGAGGCACAATGTGATTGGAACTAAGTGGGTGTTCAAGAATAAGAGAGATGAAAACAACAACATTGTGAGAAACAAGATAAGGCTAGTTGCACAAGGTTATTCCCAAGAAGAAGCCTTGGATTATGATGAAACCTTTGCACCTATTGCAAGACTAGAAGATATCAGATTGTTTCTTACATATGCTGCCCACATGAAATTCACAGTCTATCAGATGAATGTGAAAAGTGCATTTCTGAATGGTGTGCTTAAGGAAGAGGTTTATGTGGAAGAACCTCCTGGTTTCAGACAGAATGACCAAGTTTACAGGCTCAGGAAAGCCTTGTATGGTCTTAAGCAAACACCCCGAGCATGGTATGATACCCTTTCTCAGTTTCTTACTGACCATGGTTTTATCAAAGGAACTGTTGATAGGACTCTGTTCAGGATAGAAGATGGGAAAGACATCTTACTTGTTCAGATTTATGTAGATGACATCATATTTGGATCTCCAAATCATCGGTATTTGTGAAAAGTTTTCTACCCCGATGAAAGGAAAGTTTGAGATGTCAATGATGGGGGAGATGAATTTCTTTCTTGGACTTCAGGTGAAACAAACTAAGGAAGGAATTTTCACCAATCAAGCAAAATACACCAGAGATCTGATTGCAACGTATGGTGTACAAAATTGCAATGCAGTTAGATATCCTATGAATACTAACTACAAGATGGATCCACGATCACGAGGCAAATCGATAAATCACACCGATTATAGAGGATCATTGGATCCTTTGCTATATCTCACTGACAAGTAGGCACGATATAACATTTCTTTGTTGGGATATGTGCAAGATACCAAGCTAATCCTAAGGCTAGTCACATGGAGGTCGCCAAAAAGATTCTAAAATATCTTAAAGGCCTTTGTGAATAGATGATTATGGTATCCGATTGATGATAATCTTGAATTAACTTGTTATTGAGATCTTGATTATGGAGGATGTAGAATTGGCGGAAGTCTACCACAAGAACTTGTCAATTTCTTGAAGTAAACCGATATCATGGTTTTCAAAGAAACAAACCTCATTATGCAACCAATCTCTTGAAAGTGAATACATGGTCTGCGAGGAAGGCATTTGTGCCTGATTCTTTAGCTCGAGACAACAATTGAGGATTATAAGATTATAGCCAATGAAGTACCTATATTTTGTGATAATAATAGTGCAATTGCTATTACACAAAATCTGTATTACACACACGGATGTAAGCATGTTGATATCGGACATCACTTCATCGAGAGATCATGTTGAGAAGAAAGACATCGAGAATGGAGAAAATTCATCTTGATAAGCAGAGAGCCGATATCTTAACTAAACCATTGCATTTGAATCAAGATTTCAGGAACTATAAGTGGAATTAGGTATGTTGGATCGGTGAATAAAAGCAAATCGAAAAAATTGAAGGTTTTCGGATGCATGAAGTTTTCTCGGGTTTTTCTTGAAAAACTCGGGATAAAATTGAAAATCTTGAACACCGAGTCTTGGGAAACTCGGTTATCAAGATCGAAGATTCGATATTATCTTGACACTTTATCAAGGTCAAAACTCAGTAAGACTGATGGAGAAAATTAGTCTGAAGAAGTATTGATTCATGCAACAGATTTATTGTCTAACTGAATATCAGTAATCATTAGCAATAAATGACAAAACACCTGAAGAAATATTTCGGTGGGACCTTTGAAATACACAAGGAAAGTCAATGGTCTGCTGGAACAGTAATTAAATGCACTGTTCATTAATCACCAATAGGGATAAATTGGTGGCTTAGTATTTGCGAAATCGTCCTTTCATATACCCGTTTTAGTCGGTTTTTTAATCTCAACCGTCGATTTCTTCATCTATGCGATTTTCCATAAATCAAAATCCTATATCCATTGAAAAATTTCCTTCAAAGCCCTATTCCAAAAAAGCCTTCATCTTCACAAACACTCTGCTTCGAAACCCTCGATTGCCCAGAAATTTTCACCTATCTCAAAACCCTTCACCAGAAATTCTCGAAAAATGACACTTTCTGTATACGACAAACTCACCATTTCCAATAAACCTTGGTACGAATATGTCGTTTCTCTAGAAATCTCATCCAATGCAACTCACGAGGAGGAGGTGTTGTATAGGATTCGTTTGGCAAAGCTTACATGCCTGGTCGCGAATCAACCAGAGGCCGAATATGCGAAAGAGGTAATTGAGTTTATCTCTAATATGCAGTTAGATGATGAGAAGTGCATATAATCTCAGATTACAATCTCGCATTTGGAGCATGGTTCAGAATATGTGGATTTTGTTAGGGAATTATATATTATTCCTAAGAATCTAAATGCCATATATGAGTTAAGTGATAGAGGCGAAGACCCTACGGTATACATGATGGGTAGGGAACAAGAATATTTGGATAAAATTGCGAGCATCCAAAGAAAGTTTGAAGCTACTCGAATAAGAGGCATTTGAAGCCTAAATATCGAGTATTGTTGGATATTGTAAGCAAATGCATCATGAGTAGATCTGGTAGCTTCGAACAGATAAGCACGCCTAACTTAAGGCTAATGGCGGCGATTGAAGATTCACCTTCCACGACATTCAACTGGTTGTACTATTTGATCAAGGTGGTGAGTGATCAAGCCAAACAAATTCAGAAGGTAAATGGCTCTGTAGTTATAAAAGGAAAAATTCTACGTGCAACCAAGATTGCATTTATCTTGGAAATGTGCAGAGAAGAGGAGGACATCTTTGCCAATTCCACTTCCTTTCCAAAGTCAAAAATCATGTTCAAACCACCAACAAAGAAGACTTTGAGAGGAAAGAAAGAGAAAAACTCTGAGTCTCAGGAGGAGACTGCTGAAGAAGAAACTGCTGAAGAAGCCAGACAAGCCAGGGGAAAGCCCTGATGCAAGTTAAAAGAGAGAAAGGAGAGAAACTGAAGAAGAAAACACTGGCTCCTCAGAAGCGCAGAAGGCTTCAATCTATTACTGAGGAGGAGGTCAGTGAAACTGAAGAAACTCAACCTGAAGGCCAGCAAGGGTTGAAATCTCCACTTCAGGTTCTTGCTCAGGTAGTGACAAATGTGCAGGAGTAAGAAACTGAGGAACATGTTTTTTCTGAGGTACTCGAAACCTCTCTGAGCTCAAATAAAATTTCTCTGGAAATCTTCAAGGGACCTCAGATTCCTACTGAAGAGAGACCTGTTCAGACTTCAGATCTGTCTGAACCTCAGGAATTGCTGAACTTGGATGCGCTTCTAAATGAACCATTTCTTGATCCATCAGCACCAGAACTCATACAATCCGATCCTACTGTCCCTAAGAGCCCAAAGTTGAAGAAGGGAGAGGCAGAAGAAACTGAATGGCGAAGCAAGGGGGAACGGTTCATCCTGGACAGATACCCTGAGCTTAATGCATATCCTGACCTTCAGGTTCTCTTCTTCAGACTCAGAACCACGGTCTACATCCTAAATCAGACTCTTCCGGAGATGCTGAATATAGCCTCCTTCAGAGGAGAAGATTGGTGGAATGCTGAGACTGTTGTTTTGACAGAGTTCTCTGGGTTCAGGAAGACCAAGATCAGAATGAAAATTGCTGACTTTGATGAGCTAGTAAAGAGAAAGGTGGCTGAGAAAAGGAAAGCTGATGTTGATGCCTCCAGTTCTATGGATCCAGAAGGAGATGAGGATCAAGATAAAGAGGGTGACAAACAAGATGATGCTGAAAAACAATCTGAGGGGGAGAAGGAACCTCAGACTGATGCTGAGAAAGAGAAGGAAACTGAGAGTCAGATGGGGACAGATACTGATGCTGAACCAACTGATATCAGACAACCTCAGACTGAAGTTAGCACTCTTCAGGTACCTTTTGGCACTATTATACATTATGCCGAAGTTACTGAAGTACCTAGCTTTAAATCTGATGTTTATGATATGCAGACTGAGGTTCAGTTGGAGCACCCAGCTCAGTTGGAAAATGTTGCACAAACTCCAGTGGTTGATTTCACACCAATCCTGGATGAATTAAAGAAGATAGAGTCAAGGATGGAAGAGATACTGGCAGGTCAATCTCAAAAGATTGAGAATCTAAGCTCTTCATCAAACATGCTGCAAATAATTCTCACAGACAAGATGACTCAGATGGAGCTAGTTCTGGCTGCTCAAAATCAGAAAATGGAGAACCTGAGTTCATCATCTGATACGCTTCAAACAACTCTATCAAGTAAATTAGCGGCACTAGATGGAAAGATTGATGGAGTACATGCAGAGCTTAATGCCAACATGAAGCAGATGTATCAAGAAAGAACTGCCTATCTTGAAGCCAAGCTGGTTGAGAAGAATGATCTGATGATCAAAACAGCTGTTGAGGAAATGGGCTCTATGCTCATGACCAAGATGACAGAGATGATGCATGATGTCTTCTCAAATCAGTTTGCACCTCTTTCAGATGAGTTCTCAATGGCTAAGAATTACATGAGAAGGCTAGAGGATGAGCATGATCAGTTGGCAGGGGAAGTGCGAAGTATAAGCAAAGAGCAATACCATATGGATACTGCACTGACTCAACTACTCCCAAGGTATGGTGCCAAAAAGGGGGAAAGGCCAGGTGGCAAATTAAGTGAGTTGTTGGCACAAACCTTGGAGAGAAAGGCTCAGAAAGAAGCTGAAAGAAAGAAAATTGCTGATGCCTTAAGAGAAATTGAAGCCACTGAGAAACTAAAATTCAAAGAAGCTGAGAAACCTACCTTAACTCAGACAAATGATCAGATCACTCAGGAAGTAATTTCTGAGAAACTGAGTATTAGAAGGATGGTTGGAACAAGCAAGGCAGAAGAAGATCAAGTCAGAACTGATAAGAGAAAGGCTGTTGCATTTGTGGAGCAAGAAAAGAAGAAAAGAGCTAAAACTTCTAAGCCTACTCAGAGGAAATTGATAATGGATTTTGAAGAATCTGAGGAAGAAGCTGAAAAAGAAGAAACTGAAATTTAGAAAGAAGTCTTCAATACCAAGAAAACTCTGAAAACCCTTCAAATCGAAAAAGAGAAGAAGACTGCTGCTTCTGTGTCAGGTGTTCCTTTGATCAGGAAAAAGAAAGAAGAAGAGCAGAAAAGAAGAAGTGGTTTTAAAAAGTTTTTGAGCAAAAGGAGAGGTACATAAAAGACTCAGAAGTGGCCGCACATTGACAAATGGATGCCTATACAGTTCAATGATGCATGAGAAGAGATCAAGAGAACCTTCTGGTTCTATTATGAGATTCTGAGAGAATGGAGGGGGAGCAGCTCAGATATGAATGAAGCCTTCATTGAATACTTACTGACATTCTATCCTAAGTACCTGCTGCAAAGTTGGATCAACTTGGCAGATGAAGGAAATACTCAGATAGTAGCCCCTGGTCCATACACTTACCCAACTCCTAGATTTGAGAATGACTATGTTAATGAAACAGCCATTTCTCAGGAAATAGCCCAGTATGCCATCCAGCTAGGCCTAACAGGAAACAACCCTGAAATCATCAAGGCAAGAGATGAACTGAAGAAGAGATACTACGGGATGTTCAACCTGGAAGTGCCAGAGGATGAAGTAGAAGAAGACTGAAGACTTTGTACTTTTTTTTTCATTGTAATCTGTAACTCTTATCCTACATCAATGAAATTTTATCTTATGCTCAAAGATAATATCTCGTTATCTTTTTACATGTCTTGATATGCCAGATTGTTAAAGAACTTGATTGGAGAAATACCATTTTGGTTGTAATAGATAAACTGAAACCTAAGGATAGGTTAGGTTTTCTTAAATGTAACAAGATGATTTTGACATCATTAAAAATGGGGAAATTGTTGGGAGATGAATTTAATAAAGAAGTTTTGATTAGATCCCAAAAACCCTGAGTATGACATGTTCAGGATAATCTTGATAGAACTGAGTCAGGTTTCAGTATAGATTGTTCAGGAAGTTATCTGCACCATGTATAGTCAGCAAATATAGATCAGGTTAGATTCTGAAGACTCAATAAGTTACTGAAGACAATGAAGACTCAAGAAGCAAATCAAGTCATCAAGACTCAAGAAGTAAATCAAGACATCAAGACTCAAAGATGTCATCAAGACATCAAGACTCAAGAAGTTTGTCAAGACATTGAAGACTCAAGATGTCATCAAGACATCAAGACTCAAGATGTCATCAAGACATCAAGACTCAAGATGTCATCAAGACATTGAAGACTCAAGATGTCATCAAGACATCAAGACTCGTAAGATATCAAGACCCAAAGAGTTATCAAGACTCAAGAAGATATCGAATACTCAAGATAACTCAATGTTCGGAGAGGTAATCAATAATATCTATCTCAAGACTACAAAACCGAGAAAAACGCAAATATTCGTAAAAGTAGATATTGCCCAAAAACATTCATATGCGCGGAAAAAGGAACTAAGTCTAAGTGTTGTTTAAGGTTTTCTCATTAAGAGATTGACCAAAAAGAGCCGTTTTTTTGTTTGTCTACATTCCTTTGAAGACAAGAACCAATCAGAGGAAGACAACACTGTACTTTACTGACACTGAAAGCGACAGGACCCTGAATCATGTCAGTAGTACTAAGTTCCAGACTACAAAAATTGGTGATTGGCTACATGACTGCATATTTCCTAAAACATGCACGGGAGTGTTCAAACCCTAAATATAGTCGTTCATCAAACACCATAAGAGGAAACTCATGAAGCTATCTCTTCCAATGGATAGTTTTCAA
Organism: Stenogyne calaminthoides; assembly: GCA_037126765.1. Classification (NCBI taxonomy): domain Eukaryota; kingdom Viridiplantae; phylum Streptophyta; class Magnoliopsida; order Lamiales; family Lamiaceae; genus Stenogyne; species Stenogyne calaminthoides. Next base: position 18,634,688 of record JBBCBC010000002.1, read on the forward strand.
AGAGTGACCTTGGTGAAGTTGCCTATAAATACCAGTGACCCTTTACATTGAGAGGTTACGGGAAATTTCAAAGCAACTCAAGAGCTCATCCGTATTATTGCAAATTGAAGCACTCGAAAACCGTAGAATTTCCCAAGTGTTTCACATTGGAGAGAGCTCAATATTCTAAGCCTAGAGTGATAGATATATCCAAAGCTTAGAAGAGATATCCTAACCTTTGCATTAGTTCTTATTGTAAAGGATATCTCACCCTAGTTGGAAACCAACCCAAAACCCAAACCCTTTGTTAAGGTAGTTTGTGTGTGTTTTGTTGGTGAGTTAGAGTTGTAAAGAGTTAGTAAGCTACAGTGAGTTAGCCAGAAAACTCTAGAGAAGAAGTTAGTAAGCTACTTGTGGTTGTCTGAACACTTGTGTGTGTTTGATTAAGTAAGCTGCAGTGAGTCAGCCAAAAAACTCAAGGTAGAAAAGTGAGTAAGCTACAGTGAGTTAGCCAGAAAACTTTAGGAAGTGGTTAAGGAATTTCTCTGAAGATCAGAGAGAGTGGACGTAGGAGCTTGAGTCTCTGAACCACTATAATTGCTGTGTTGTTTTGCTTTCTGTACTGCATTATTATCTGTTGCACGTTTTTCACTGAAAGCATAGTTCACTGATATTCAGTTTGAACCAATCCACTGAACTTGCATCAAATTGATCATAGCCTTAATCACTGTTTTATTGAAGGGAAGATTTTCAGCAAAGCTAAAACGAGTATAAACTTAGGGCTAACCATTCCGCACACTCGAGTAGCTAGAACATATAGTTACCAAACTGAACTAACTCTACTGAAGGTTCAGTAAGATAATTATCTGATCCAAGCGCCTCAGGATCTCTGATAATCTCAGGCTCAGTTGGGCTAATCTGAAGCTTCTGAAAGCAGCTCAGGATCATTGTCTCAGTAGACTTTGACTCAGGGCAATCCGTGCTTCTCAGGGCAAAATCATCAGGATAACCTGACCCATCTGACCTCAGTGAAAGAAAAGTTTTAAAAATCACTGAACACGTGTATTTCCCCCCCATACACGTGTGAGACTCGTTAGCACCGGGACCAACAAAGTGACAATCTGCAAATTTAGCGGTAATTAGATCGTCTGCCAAGAGTTATGAATAGCAGATAATTGTTGGGGATTCATATCCAACATATACTTAATCGTCTTTGAGAACCCATCTTAGTATACTGTGGGGGCGCAATAGGCACGTATATTTCACAATCAAATATGTGTAAATGTAAAATATCGGGCTTATATCCAGTTACCAATTGGTACGCACAATGATTGGTCAATAGTGGGTTTGAAACAAATATGTAAAACTGCATGCAATATTGCATAACCCCTATGCAGAGATAGGCATGTTGATGCGCATAAACAGTGCCCTAGCCACCATTTATTTTCTTTTGATGGTGGCCTCTACGAGACCATTTGTGTAGCACAAGGGGCACAAGATGCTTCACATTGATCCCAATAGATATGCAATAATCATCAAATGATTTTGATGATGATAAGGGTGGTGAGCTCTTAAACATATAATATGTGCTAAGAGTTTGCAATGCAAAATTAATTGTGGACAGTAGAACGACATGTGCCCATATGTCGAAGAATCAACCAGAACCATAAAATACTTGAATAGTCCGCATTCTGGATGAATTGTTCCACAAATATCATCTTGTATTCTTTGTGAGAATGAATATTTTGTTTTGAATCTTTAACATAAGTAGGTCTCATTGTTACTTTTGCTAAAGAACATGCTTTGTAAAATGAGTAATGTGCCTTTGAGATTTATAATGAGGTAGAGTGCAATGTAAATAGTATTTCTAGTAATTCAGAAAACAGAGGTTGCGGGAAAGCAGCAACATGACCGATATTGTGCATTATATCTAATTTTTATCTCATTTTATGCTTCACTCAAAAAACATATGTCTGTATTAGTTCTTCAAAATATGGATCATCATGTCACAACTTAGATGTCCAAGATTATCATGACAAAGCCTATATTAATTAATGTCCCATAGTTCATCATTAGCGACAATATAAGATTCGAGAATCCAAATAATAGTGAGATACAATTCACTAGATTGACTCATTAATTTCTCTAAAATGTGTTTTCTTCCACATTCACTAGAAGTAATTAAATTTCATTCTAATTATGATATTTCAAATGATAATGTTGGCACAAATATCTTTAAAATTTAACAAGTAATATTATTGCATAATATATTGAAATAAATTTATTACTTTTAGAAGAAAGGATCATTTTCTTTGATTTGCTTTTCACAGAAGGTAAGAGGTGTTTTAACACACAATATATCATTAAATTTTTTGACCTTGTGATAGTCAAGTAAGCGAATTTCATTCCCCTAGACAATTAGTTTTGGAAGTAGAGCATTATGCATGTTTCCAAAACGTCCTGGTCTCCCACTGTTCTTCGAGTGTTTTCAATTGAAGATAATCCCAGCGCAAACTAGGATTGATGTGTTGTCTTAGAAACATTAGTGCATTGATTTTGACCTTATCAGATGGCTCTTTGTCCTTGGGGTTAGTGGATTGTTCGATTTTGAAAAGACAATCCTTCCCTAGGAAGGTAGGTTCCACATCGAAGAATCCAGAAATGATACTCGATTTCATTTGAGCCCAATATTTTAAATTTAGGTTAATTTGGTTAAGCCATCTATTGCAAGCAATGAATAAAATATATTAATTATGCAAACTTAGCAATTTAAGGTATTTACTTTTCAAGAATGCGCATAAAAATTAGATTTTTAAGAGTATGAATCACATATTTTTCAAAGCTTTGTGAAAATGCTTTATCACATTGATTTATACTCATATGTATCACCCATGAATTTTCTTTATCATGAAGGTGTACAATAGTGAGAATGTTTATATATAATAGAGTGTGACATATTTGATTTCACAATAATTATCATAATATCACATTACCCAAATACATCATGGAGGTTTTGAATTTTAGAAAAAAGTGTCATCAAAGTAATATCTTTATGTGGCTTTACTTGTAAAAATATATTTGATGTCACCCATTTCATTAAATGGAAACAGATTCAATAAATTTCAGTGAATCAAATTCGCCACACAAAATAACTAATAACACACAAGCAAGGAAATTCATAGAAATCCTAATTTCTACAGCAAATAATTCACAAGTCTATACTGCATCAAGCAGTTCTAATTGCTGAAATTTAAAATGTATTAAGCCTCTTTACCAGAGCAAAACCCTACAGTAAGGGTTCCTAATCGTCTCATAAGAACTTTGCTCGTGTCGGTCGCAAACTCAATTGGAGATTTGGGTATCGGCTTCTTCTTCACAAAAACATTGCAATTTCGTCTGCCTTAATTTAGATTGAATCAATTTATGTATACACATAGATCTGTTGTGTCGATCTATTTTTCTCCGTATTCTCGATGATGTACTTCACTGTAGTAGATTTAGTATGCGTCAGGCCTACGTATCTTCCTTTTGAGGCCGTTGCTTCATATCCCTTAACATCAAATTTAACAAACACAATATCAGAGAAGATTGGACGTGTTTCTCATGAATCAATTTAACCATATATATAATTTATTGTCGTCGTGCGAGCACGCTTGATCAAATCAAAGCTCAAACCATTGAGTATATCTAGTGTGAAAATTTTCTAGTATAAAAATCTATAAAATTATCCTAAATCAATCATCTACACCTTAAACACTAGATAATGAACCCTAAATTATGACTTATTCGAGCTGGGTGAACCATGAACCACTCAATTTTATCTTACCTTCACCAATTACAGAATTTGTTTGTAGATTAAAGTTTTTTCATGTATGAAAATTTTCATATTAGACTTTGTCCAAACTATTTAGACCAACTAAAAGAAATCTTTTGCAATTTCTAGAAAAGTCCATAATTCAACAGTATAAAACTAGAACCAATCCTCAATCACATACATAGTATATATATATTTAATCAAATACTAAATAAAATATAGATTCGCAACATCATTACAAAGAAGAAAACCAGAATTATCATACTAACGTGAGAGTTCTTAATCAAAATGTGGTATACACTAATTAACAATATGAGATCAATTCGGATAGAGATACTTATCGATTCTAGCAATTTAATTCTGAACGGAGATCGCGAAATTTTGAAACCCTGAGCAATCGTGTTGATAACATGTTGTAGGATAATTGAGACGATCGTTTGTTGACCCAGTTCGTCGAGAACATTTACGTTTGGGGGCGTACCAAGCCAGTAAATTTTACTATATCATCAGTTCGTCTATAACATTTACATGTAATATATTAAATACATAAAATGTTCTTCCATCATTTACTTCTTGATGAATGCACACTAATATATTTTTCCTTCAACACAATTCACTGCACTCTATAATCTTATACTAGTCTAATAAGAAATGAGGGATTAACATTTCGATTTTTTTTTTCATAACAAATTTTTGTGGATGTAATATTTCAATTAAGTAGCGACCCTTCAGTAATAATATTAGTAACTAACTTAATTAAAATTGTGGCCTTACACATTTAACATTCCAATCATTTTCAGTCTCCGACGAAGGAGGCAAGGGCGAAAAAACACCTGTAACAACTAATGATATTGAGAGAGAAAACTAACACTAACCTTTTCTTTATGATTTCCTTCATCAAATTAACTTCTTTAATTCCTCAGAAGCAATCACTTTTTTTTTAAGAGAAACTAAAAAATTTAGTGAGATTGATAGATAGAGATAGAGAGAGATGTAAACAAAAAAAAAAACCTTTCGTCGCTCCTATGAAACAACATCTTGTGTGTGAGATAGAGATAATATATTGTAGAGGTTGAGAGAGAGAGAGAGATTTTAGCATGTGAGAGAGAGAGGGAGAGAGGTATTAATTTGTGATTTCATTTCTCACAGTTCAATTAATGAAATTTCATATAATGACAACAACTCTTTTTTTTTTTTTAATCTAAGGATGCAGCTTGGTTTGGTTTTCTTTGCCATTCTCATGTATTAAACCTAGGTTTCTTTGCATATTGAAGCATATCTGTAAACTTACATTAACATAGTAATATGTTTGTATACTTAGTCACTCCTCCCCCCCCTCAGCAACTTTTATGACATCTATAGGTCGTAAATATCAGATCTAATTAATGATAAATTAGTTATATTAATTTGCAATTCACTTCACTCTCTAATCTTATACTAGTATAATAAGAAATGAGAGATTAATTTTTTTTTCTTAACGAATTTTTGTGAATGTAATATTTCAATTAAGTAGCGTCCCGTCAATAAATAATATTAATAACTAACTTAATAAAATTGTGGCATTATACATTTTACATTCCCATCATTTTCAGTCCCCGACGAAGAAGACAATGATGAAAGAACACCTGTAACAACTAATGATATTGAGGGAGAAAACTAACACGATTTTTTTTTTCATATGATTTCCTTCACCAAATTAACTTCCTTTAATTCCTCATAAGCAATCATCTTTTTTTTTTTTTTTTGTGTTTTTGAATAGAAACCAGAAAATTTTAGTGATATAGATTGATAAAGAGAGAAGTAAACTAAAACTAACCTTTTGTTGCTCCTATGAAACAACAACTTTTTGTGTGTGTGTGAGAGAGAGATAGAGAGAGATATATTGTTGGTCCCAAAAAATAATTTAATTTTATGAAAAAGGGGAGGGGGAGAAAATGGTGATTTAAATATTTTTCTTTTAAACGAAGTGTTTTGCTTATAACCAAATGCATATGACAAGAACATAAAGCAATAAAGAACACAACAAAGTATAGTGGTTCGGAGACTCAAGCTCCTACGTCCACTCTCCCTTATCCGCAGGGAAATTCCTTCAACTCACTCGACTAGTTTATTGTGTTAGTCAACACAGTACAATCAGATATTTATAGAGCTCTCACTCAAACGGGACTTATCTCCCTCCACGGGATTGCCTACAGATGTTTAATGAGTTCTCACTCAACTGGACTTATCACCCTCACGGGTTCGCCTCTGGACTTATCACCCTTCACGGGATTGCCTCTTCAACTACCTCACTTCACCACTAATTCTCTCTCAAGAATGGGGTTTGGGTTTGGTGTTGTCTCCAACTAGGTTGAGATTTTTCCTTACAATTGTTTAGTCTTTATGCTAAGGTTGGGAAAATCTCTCTAAGCTTAGGATATATCATTGGTTGCTTAGATTGGGTTTAGAACACTCATGGATGTATTTGTATATCTACAGATTTGTGTTCTATGGTGGGAATGCTTGAGTATATGGCTCTTGGTTCTATAACATTTTTCCACACTTAATTTGATGGAAGATCTTGTATTTATAGTGTGGATTTGAATGTTACCGTTGGAGAAAGTCACATTCACATCCATACTATTTTGTAATTTCTGCAGCTTTTTGTCAGGCTTGTTGACCGCCTCTGATTGGTCCACGTCAAGATTCGAATATACGAAATCGGCTTTTCGAGATTCAGATTCAAAGACTCGGGGGCGAGATTCAAAGACTCGGGGACAGATTCGAGAACTCGGGGACAGATTCAAAGATTCGAAATTCGGCAATTCAGACCATTCTGACATACATCAGTTTTGGACTCAGCCTTCTTCCATTTAGGCCACTTTTCCTCAGGCCTATTTTCCATTCAGGCCACTTGTCTTCAAGCCTATTTTCTCAGGAAACTTCATATCAGTTCCCCCTCAACTTGTTCACTTTCCCCTCAACTTGTTACCTGTAGAAATGAACTTAAACAATACAAGTTGACAAATACATAATATTTTGGCATAAATAATCAAAAATAAAATATCCCAACAATTTCCCCCTTTTTGATAATGATGCAAAAACCATTAAAAATGCTTCCAAAAAAAAATCTCTCCCCCCTTTTTAAAAAAGAATCTGTTCAGGTGACCACAAATAATTTTTTTCTTTAAAAGAAAATAATAAATATCAAAATCAGTGGTCTTTAGAACACCTGCTCTGATACCAGTTGTTGGTTCCAAAAAATAATTTAATTTTATGAAAAAGGGGAGGGGGAGAAAATGGTGATTTAAATTTTTTTCTTTTAAACGAAGTGTTTTGCTTATAACCAAATGCATATGACAAGAACATAAAGCAATAAAGAATACAACAAAGTATAGTGGTTCGGAGACTCAAGCTCCTACGTCCACTCTCCCTTATCCGCAGGGAAATTCCTTCAACTCACTCGACTAGTTTATTGTGTTAGTCAACACAGTACAATCAGATATTTATAGTGCTCTCACTCAAAAGGGACTTATCTCCCTCCACGGGATTGCCTACAGATGTTTAATGAGTTCTCACTCAACTGGACTTATCACCCTCATGGGTTCGCCTCTAGACTTATCACCCTCCACGGGATTGCCTCTTCAACTACCTCGCTTCACCACTAATTCTCTCTCAAGAATGGGGTTTGGGTTTGATGTTGTCTCCAACTAGGTTGAGATTTTCCCTTACAATGGTTTAGCCTTTATGCTAAGGTTGGAAAAATCTCTCTAAGCTTAGGATATATCATTGGTTCTTAGATTGAGTTTAGAACACTCATGGATGTATTTATATATCTACAGATTTGTGTTCTATGGTGGGAATGCTTGAGTATATGGCTCTTAGTTCTATAGCATTTTTCCACACTTAATTTGATGGAAGAGCTTGTATTTATAGTGTTGATTTGAATGTTACCATTGGAGAAAGTCACATTCAAATCCATACTATTCTGTAATTTCTGCAGCTTTTTGTCAGGCTTGTTGACCGCCTCTGATTGGTCCATGTCAGCATTCAGGCCTTCTGAAATCAACACTGAGGCTTCAGGATTCCGGCTTTTCGGGACAAGATTCGGCCCTCGGGGACAAGATTCAAAGACTTTCGGGGCGGGATTCGGCTTTTCGGGGCAGGATTCGATTACTCGGGGCGAGATTCGGCGCTCAAGACAGGATTCCAGCATTCAAGATTCCAGCAATTCAGGATTCCAGCAATTCAGGCCATTCTGACATTCAACGGTTTTGGACTCAGCCTTCTTCCATTCAGGCCACTTTTCCTCAAACCTATTTTCCATTCAGGCCACTTGTCTACAGGCCTATTTTCTCAGGAAACTTCATATCAGTTCCCCCTCAACTTGTTCACTTCCCCCTCAACTTGTTACCTGTAGAAATGAACTTAAACAATACAAGTTGACAAATACATAATATTTTGGCATAAATAATCAAAACTAAAATATCCCAACATATATATACTCTATTGTAGTGGTTGAGAGAGAGATACTATCATGTGTGAGGGAGAGAGAGAGATTGATTTGTGATTCATGTCTCACAGTTCAATTAATGAAATTTGATGTATTAACAACAACTTTTTTTTTTTTAAAATTGTAGCTTTGTTTTTTTTGACATTCTCATGTCTTCTACCTGGTTTTTTGCATATTGTAGCATAATTGTAAACATATATTAACATAATAATATGTTTGTACTTTGTATACTTAGTCAATCCTCCCTCATCTCAACAACTTTTATGAGATCTACAGGTCCTACATATCAGATCTAATTAATAATAAAATAATTATATTAATTTGCAATTCACTACACTCTCTAATCTTATACTTGTATAATAAGAAATGAGGGATTAACATTTCATTTTTTTTCTTAACAAATTTTTGTGGATGTAATATTTCAATTAAGTAGCGTCTCGTCAGTAAATAATATTAATAACTAACTTTTAAAATTGTGGCGTTACACATCTTACATTCCCATCATTTTCAGTCTCCGGCGAAGGAGACAAGAGAGAAAGAACACCTGTAACAACTAATGATATTGAGAGAGAAAACTAATACTAGCCTTTTTCCTTATGATTTCCTTCACCAAATTAACTTCATTTAATTCCACAGAAGCAATCTGCTTGTATTATTTTATTTTTGAAGAGAAATCAGAAAATGTTAGTGAGATAGATAGATAGATAGATAGATAGATAGATAGATAAAGATAGAGAGATAGAAGTAAACTAAAACTAACATTTTGTTCAATAATTTGTGCGTGAGAGAGAGATAATATATTGTAGAGGTTGAGAGAGAGATATTGTTGGTCCCTGTGCAAACGAGTCTTACACGTGTATGGAGGGGGGAATACACGTGTTCAGTGTTTTTAAAACTTTTTTTTACTGAGGTCAGCTTGGGTCAGGTTGTCCTGATGATTTGGTCCTGAGAAGCACAAATCGCTCTGAGTCAAAGTCTACCTGAGACAGTGATCCTGAGCTGCTTTCAGATACCTCAGATAATCCCAAACCGATCCGAAGCCAGAGATCCCGAGTCGCTTGGATCGGATAACTAACTTCTTGAACCCTCAAAAAGAGTAAGTTCAGTTTGGTAACTATCCGTTCTAGCTACTCAGATGTGCGGAATGGTTGGCCCTTAGTTTATACTCGTTTTAAGCTTTGCTGAAAACCTTCCTTTTAATGGAATAGTGATTAGGTTGTGATTCAGTTATATGCAGCTTCAGTGGATTGATTCCAACTGAATATCAGTGAAAATATGCTTTCAGTTTAAATATATGCAACAGTTAATCAAAGCAAAACAGAAAGCAAAGAACACATCAAGTTATAGTGGTTCAGAGACTCAAGCTCCTACGTCCAATCTCCCTGATCTCTTCAGAGAAATTCACTAATCACTTCCTAAGGTTTTCTGACTACCTCTGTAGTTTACTAACCTTTCTATTTTGAGCTTTCTGACTACCTCTGTAGTTTACTAACTCAAAACACACACAAGCTTTCTGACTATCCAAGATAGTTTACTCACTTCTTCTCTAGAGCTTTCTGACTACCTCCTTGCAGTTTACTAACTCTTTACAACTCCAATCTCACCAACATTCACACTCAAACTACCTTACAAAGGGTTTGGGGTTTCTTGGTTGGTTTCCAACTAGGATGAGATATCCTTTACAATTAAGAACAATGCAAAGGCTAGGATATCTCGACTAAGCTTTGTATATATCTTATCAAGCTAGGCTTAGTGGAATGAGATCTCTTCGAAATAAAGCACTTGGGAAATTCTTGGGTTTTCGAGTGCTTCAACTTGCAATAATAAGTTTGAGCTCTTGAGTTGCTTACAAATTTCCCGTAACCTTCAATGTAGAGAGTCACAAGTATTTATAGGCATACACCAAGGTTACTCTTGAAAAACTATCCGTTGGAAGAGATAGCTCCATGAGTTTCCTCTTATGGTGTGTGATGAACGGCTATATTTAGGGTTTGAGACTCCCTAGCACGTTTTAGGCTTTGCTTTGCATGTAGTGGGTCATCACTTTTTGCGATGCGGAATGAAGTACTCTTGACATGTTTCAAATTGACTGTCATTTGTCGATTGTCGATAATGTACAATCTTGTCTTCTTCTTTTTGACTTTTGTCTCCGGTTAAAGGTAGACAACCCTGGCGGCTCTTTTTAGTTACATCTCTGAAAGTGATATAACCTTAACAACACTTTGTCTCGATTCCTTTTATGCGCATGAGAATGTCTTGGGCAATATCTATTTTTCTAAGGAATCGCATTTTTTCTCAATATTGTATCCTTGGATAGATATTTTGATTGCCTCGGAACATTGAGGTTTATCTTGAGCATTGATGCATTCTTGAGTCTTGATAATTATTGTGCCTTCAGTATCCTCTGTCTTCATTCTTGATCTTCTATCTTCTGCGTCTTGAGGTCTTAGGAGTCTTGAGTCTTGAGTCTTGATGTCTTCTTGAGTCTTGATGTCTTACGAGTCTTGATGACCACGAGTCTTGATGTCTTCTGAGTCTTGATGTCTACGAGTCTTTCCGCGAGATATCTTGAATGATATCTTGAGTCTTCATCTTTGAGTCTTGATTTCTCTTTGAGTCTTGATATCTTAGTTTCTGCTTTGAGTCTTGATATCTCGATTTCATCTTGAGTCTTGATTTCTCGATTTCTCCTTTGAGTCTTTAGTTTCTCGATTTCATCTTTGAAACTTGAAACTTGATTTCATCTTGAAACGGGTTTCTTGAAACTTCTTGAGTCTTGAGAACCTATCTGATCTATGTCTCTGGCGACTATACATTTTGCAGATAACATCCTGAACACTCTAAAACTGAATCCTGACTCAACTATCAAGATTATCCTGAACATGTCATACTCAGGGGTTTTGGGATCTAATCAAAATCATTCTTTATTAAATTCATCTCCCAACAGATATTATCGTGTGTGAGGGAGAGAGAGATTGATTTGTGATTCATTTCTCACAGTTCAATTAATGAAATTTGATGTAATGACATCAATAGTTATTATTTAAATTTTTTTCTAATTTAAGGTTGCAACTTGATTTTCTTTGCTATTCTCATGTATTCAACCTAGTTTTCTTTGAATATTGAAGCATATCTGTAAACTTACATTAACATAGTATTATGTTTGTATACTTAGACACTCCTCCTTCCCCTCAACAACTTTTATGATATCTATAGGTCCTACATATCAGATCTAATTAATGATAAAATAATTATATTATTTTTCAGTTCACTTCACTCTCTAATCTTATACTAGTATAATAATAAATGGGGGATTAACATTTCATTTTTTTTCTTAACGAATTTTTGTGGATGTAATATTTCAATTAAGTAGCGTCCCGTTAGTAAATAATTTTTAATAACTAACTTAATTACAATTGTGGCATTACACTTTTAACATTCCAATCATTTTCAGTCTTCGACGAAGGATATAAGGGCGAAAGAACACCTGTTACAACTAATGATATTGACAAAGAAAATTAATACTAACCTTTTTCCTTATGATTTCCTTCACCAAATTAACTTCCTTTAATTTCTCATAAATAATCACCTTTTTTTTAAGGGAAACTAGAAAATGTTAGTGAGGTAGATATATAGATAGATATAGAGAGATAAGTAAACTAAACTAACCTTTTGTTGCTCCTATGAAACAACAACTTGTGTGTGTGTGTGTGAGAGATACTATATTGTAGAGGTTGAAAGATATATACCATCGTGAGAGAGAGAGAGAGATTGATATGCGATTCATTTTTCACAGTTCAATTAATGAAATTTGATGTAATGATAGTAGTTTTTTTTTTTTTAATTTAAGGATGCAACTTGGTTTTCTTTGCCATTCTCATGTCTTCAACCTGGTTTTCTTTGCACATTGTAGCATATATGTAAGCTTACATTAACTTAGTAATATATTTGTATACTTAGCCACTCCACCCTCCCCTCAACAACTTTATTACATATATAGGTCCTACTTATTAGATCTAATTAATGATAAAATAATTACATTAATTTGCAATTAACCCACCCTCTAATATTTTACTAGTATAATAAGAAATGAGGGATTCACATTTCGTTTTTTTTCTTAACGATTTTTTGTGGATGTAATATTTCAATTAAGCAGCATTCCGTAAGTAAATAATATTAATAACTAACTTAATTAAAATATTTATGTTACACATTTCACATTCTCATCAATTTCAGTCTCCGGCGAAGGAGACAATGGCGAAAGAACACATGTAACAACTAATGATATTGAGAGAGAAAACTAATACTAACATTTTTTTCTTATGATTTCCCTCATCAAATTTACTTTGTTTAATTCCTCAGAAGCAATCACCTTTTTTTTCTTTTGAAGAGAAACCAGAAAATGTTAGTCAGATAGATAGATAGAGAAAGAAGGAAAAAACTAACCTTTTGTTGCTCCTATGAAACAACATCTTGTGTAAGAGAGAGAGATACTATATTGTAGAGGATGAGAGAGAGATACTTTTGTGTTTGAAGGAGAGAGAGAGATTGATTTGTGATTTATTTCTCACAGTTCAATTAAGGAAATTTTAATTTTTTTTTTCGACCAAAATTAAATTTGATGTTATGACAACCTGATTTTCTTTGCATATTGTAGCATATCTGTAAACTTACATTAACATAGTAATATATTTGTATACTTATCCGCTCGTCCCTCCCCTCAGCAACTTTTATGACATCTATAGGTCCTACATATCAGTTCTAATTAATGATAAAATAGTTACATTAATTTGTGATTCACTGGATTATCTAATCTTTTACTAGTATAATAAGAAATGAGGGATTAAAATTTCATTTTTTTTTCTTAACAAATAATTGTGGATGTAGTATTTCAATTAAGTAGAGTCCCGTTAGTAAATAATATTAATAACTAACTTAATTAAAATCGTGGCGTTACACATTTTATATTCCCATCATTTTTAGTCTCAGGCGAAGGAGACAAGGGCGAAAGAACACCTATAACAGCTAATGATATTGAGAGAGAAAACTAATACTAACCTTTTTCCTTTTGATTTCATTCACCAAATTAATTTCCTTTAATTCCTCATAAGCAATCTCCTTTTTTCTTTTTTGAAGAGAAACTAGAAAATGTTAGTGAGATAGACATATAGGTAGAGATAGAAGGAAACTAAAACTAACCTTTTGTTGCTTCTATGAAACAGTAGCTTGTGTGAGAGATAGATACTATATTGTAGAGGTTGAGAGAAAGATACTATCGTGTGTGAGGGAGAGAGAGATCGATTTGTGATTCATTTCTCACAGTTCAATTATTGAAATTTGATGTAATGATAGTAGGTTTTTTTTTTTTTTTTTTAATTTAAGGATGCAACTTTATTTTCTTTGCCATTCTCATGTCTTCAACCTGGTTTTCTTTGCATATTGTAGCATATCTGTAAACTTACATTAACATAGTAATATGTTTGTATATTTAGCAACTCCTTCCTCACCTCAACAATTTTAATGACATCTATATGTCCTACATACAGATCTAATTAATGATAAAATAATTACATTAATTTGCAATTCACTGCACTCTCTAATCTTATACTTATATAATAAGAAATGAGGTATTAACTTTTCATTTTTTTTTCTTAACAAATTTTTGTTCATGCAATATTTCAATTAAGTATCATCCCATCAATAAATAATAGACAAAGTCTCATGTGCAACTGGTGCATGAATTTAAGATCAGTGCACTCGCCCCAACCCTACCCATGTATCCATAGAACATGTTTAATATATTTAATGAGTTAAATATTTTTTTAAATGAGTTGTAGGTCCCGAACGGGTTTTGTGAAGACAGAAGTCTAGAGGGGAGGGGTGAATAGACTTCTGAAAACTTTTCGTGCAAGATCAGGTGTGATGGCAGGTTGCCTGATCATAGTGCGAGTGAATCAGTTTGGACTGATATCCAACTTACTGATTGCCTGATGGTAGATCAGTTCGGTGTCTATCAGTTTAACTGATGTGCGGAAGCAATTTTAACCAGTGTGAAAAACCAGTTTTATAAGATCAGATTCTGAATTTTGTTTTCAATCAGATGAACAAAGTGTCAAACTGATCAGATCAGTTGCTTGATGCAAACTGATCCTAACTTTTCGTATGTATGTATGCGATTTTAAGCCAAGTTGTGTGCGATGAGTGTAAAAGCGATTAAAGCAAGTAAATACACACAAGATTTTTTATAGTGGTTCGGACAACCAGTCCTACGTCCACTCTTCCCTATCACAAGGGGCACCAACTTAACCAACTGGACTTAGTTTATTGTGTTAGTCCAACACAGTACAACCAACAGATGTTTAGAGAGTTCTCACTCAATCCGATCCCAGAAATCAGAACTAGAAACCCTAGTCTGAAATCTTGCAAAACAAACTTAACCTAACTTTTGGGTTTGGGTAAAGATTTGTTGTTGTTCCAACTGGAAATCTATCCTAGTGTTTATGTAGCCTAAAGCTAAGGGATGAGATTTCTATGCTAAGAACAATGGGATGAACACTTATAAAATAAACTTGAATTTTGTGTTCTTCGTGCGGAAATCTTGCTATAGTATGAGCTTGATGATAATTTCTGTGTCTTCACTATGAAGAGCAATCCCATATTTATAGACCTCGAAATCAAAGAGTCGTTGGAGAGCAATTTGAATGGTAGGTTGCAGGATTGATTTGACGTGCTTTAGGGACGGCATGGCCGAAAGCGTGTGTAGTTATCCTTTCTAGCCGTTTGATTATGTAGCGCCGAATCCCGCATTGTCAGCTTCGTGCATACGTGTCTTGTTCTCATTGGTTAACAAGTACACTTTTCAGTGTTTGTTCTACCAACTAAAGTTGACATTCTTCTTGTTCAGATCAACAACGTATGACTTGGTGTAACATCAGTTGACACCTGGTGTGAGCTGACCTGATCAGATAAAATTGATCAGTCTACCTGATAGAGTCTTCTGGTGCCAGTTGTCTTAGCTCAACTAGCAGACTCGGCTGATGTAGGTCTTCTGGTCTTCTGGACTTGATCTTCTGGTAGTCTTCTGATCTTCAGGTCTTCTGAACTTGAGCTTCATGTCTTCACCTGATCATCTGACTTCGTCTGGTCTTCTGTCTTGACTTGTCTTATGACCTCATCTGGTCTTCGGACTTGTCTGGTCTTCTAATCTTCTGACCTGACCTATACATATTGAGTCCCCCTCAATATGTGACCTATTTTATACATCAGCTGTCTATACATTTCAGCTGGTCATCCTATCCTGATTCTAAGTCATCAGTCAGCTAATAGGTCTGACTGGTCCTATTACAATCTGTTTTGGAACTTCCATCAAAACTAAATACAAATTTTCCAACAATTTCCCCCTTTTTGATGGAACCAAAACATATAATCAGAAAAACAGATAACATGAATGAAATGCAGATAATAAGTAAAATGCACATATCAGAAGACAATGAGGCGTTGTCTTTGAATCAGAAAATGATAGATATTTTATTAAGATAGATGCGAGATTACAGAAAATACCTATCATCTGATACTAAGATGTCTTCTTCATACGTGCTTGAATTTTTGAAGTTCTTTCGGAATACCAAAGAGTCTGTACATCCGCTGCATCAGCTGTTCCAATCTGTCTCTCCCGATGATCCCTCCTTTCTTTGCAAATTCATAATGGGCTTTCTTAAACCGGATAGGATCAAGATTCTTATCTGGACGCAGAGGTGGGAGAAGTTGTTCGAAGGGAGGAGCTTCAGGTATTAACGTCATAATCTTCCCTTCCTTCATAACAATCTGGTAGAAATCAGAGTACTTTGTTTCTAGCCAGTTCTGGAATTCATCATCATTAGCACCTTGGTCTTGTTAAATAGGAATCATCTCTAAGATGTACACATCACACAACCATTTCCCCCCTGATCTGGTCCCACTCAGGACGCAGATCTTCCCGAGCACAGAGGATGTCTTTAACATTAGCCAAAAAGGCTCTCTCTTCCCAATCAATATCCTCTGCAGCAGCTTCCTTCTTACTCTGCTTTCGGATGTATGCGATGTTAAGTCCTTCAGCTTCTGCCATTTTTCGCTTCTTAATGGCAGCATCTATTACCTTCTGTCTGATTTTCTGTTCTTGAATCTGCTCAGGAGACATCTGGCTTCTGGATCTGGTAGAGGTTATTTGACCTTGTCCCTGAGCTTCAGCAGTTGATTTTATCATCTTGCTCTTGTCTTTCTTCCTTTTCAGAGATTGTTCAGATTCGGTCAGTTCTTCTTCTTCTTCAAATAATTTCTTTGCAAGTTCAAGGCTTTTTGCCTGATCATCAGATTCAATCCTTTTCTGCACAGAAGAAGAGAAATCTTCGATTTTGTCAACCTTGGCAACAACCTCCGACAAGGCTGACTTCTGCTCAGTGATTTCTTTTCCTTGAGCCTCGATCTCCTTGCTGTGTTGCTCCACAGTTTGTTTCAGTTCTTCAGAAGGAGTGGCTTCAGATGGAGTGACTTCAAATATATCAGATGAGGTGGCTTTTGGTAATTTCTCATCAAAAGTTACCATTTGCATCTGTTTTTCTTGTTCTTGTCCTTCCCCCTTTTTGGTTGCATAAAAAAGGTGTGACAGTCTGAGATTCAGAGCCCGAAATTGACTCGTCATCTCCTCCTTAAGTTCCTCCATAGCAAGAGGAGTGATCTGAACATTTACAGAGGTAGGTGCAGGATCCAGGAGCCTGTTTAATCCGGATTCAATGGCCTTCCTGGTCTGATCAACAGATCGTTCAAATTTCTTCCAGCCAATATCCATACAGGAGACAGTCCTCTCTAAAGATCCCCAGACACTTTCCAAGAGAATCTGCGTCTCTCCAAGCATATCAGTCTGGATCTTTAGCTTCTCAGCAAGAGGATCAACTCGCTTCATTACAGAGCAGAGGATAGAGTCATGCATATGAGTGATCTTGTCAACCGTGAGCTGCCTCTCTCTGTCTATCAGATTCCTCTGTTCTTCTTCAAATCGCTGCATCAGATTTGCTGCGAGAGTTGTAAATTGTGCGTCAATGGAAGATTTTACCCCATCTTGTATTTTAGAAGACATAAGATCTAGGGTATCAGCACTCAGCACAGCAGTCTGACCAAATGTTGATGCCTTGCCAAGCTAGGTCTCATCTGCATCACCCATACCTGGTTCATCGACAGCTCCCTCAAAGTCTTCATCAGCTAGAGCTTCTTCTGATTCTTCAATCTCCCTGGCAATCCCAAACCTGTCATGAATTAACCATCTGATGTCGTCATCAGAAGCCAGTTCAGCTGTGCTCTCAACCCCAGCAATCTCCAAGCATCTCATCTCCAGATCCACAAAGTAGTCAGGTCTAGAGATTCCATGAGGATCAGAAATTCCTCGATGATTTTCAACCTCACATCCCTCCAGAACACAATCTTGTCAATCTTGTGCTGAAGGCCAGGATGATTAACCAAATCTGGGCACAGTTCAAACAGATACTCCTTTACCTGCTGCTTCAGAACGTATAGCACTGGGCTCTCTTCATCTGGAGATCCCAGCAATGTTTTGGTGTTGAAGGGGTTGTGAGACATTGAGACATAGAGATCATCTCTAGGCGTAGTCTCAGTAGGTTCTTCAACTGCATCAGAATCAGGTGCAGATGAGGGAGTTGGCTCAGATGGGTGTATTTGTGGTTCAATGGCTATGTCTGATTGAGGTTGAGGAGGTATAGGAATATTTATTTGTTCCGTGGGTTGAGGTGCAGATGAGGTTTCTGAAGGCTGTGGGATAAGTGCAATTTCCAGTTGAGATGAGGGTTGATCAGGGTGTATTTTCTCAACTGGGGTTGGATCATGTATCTGGGCTTGGGTTGTTTCTGGTTGAGATGGTTGAGTAAGATCTGCTTGATCAGGTTGGAGTTGAGTAGTGAGTTGTTTGGGAGGTGATGGTAAGGGTGTATTATGTTGAGGTGATGGTGGGGTAGGTGATATGGGAAAGTGAGTGGATTCACGACTCTTAAATAGTGAGCTCAGGTGAGCCGAGTCAGATGGTTTGGATTGAACCTCTTCAAGATTTTCTTCTGCAGCATCACCAACTTCCATCTGATCAGATTCCTCCATTATTGTCAGTTCTCGATCTGTATTGACCTTGTGTTCAGAACTCACAGCAGTTTCCTTACCAGGTAACTCAATCTACAGAATCCCCCCAGACTCCAGAACTTCAACATCACTGTCCTCATCATGAAGACCCTCAGAAAGTATTCCAGTCCCCTTTGACAACATAGAAGTGAGTTTCTTCTGACGCTTCTTACCTGCGTCAGAGGGATTACTCACAGCCTGTTTTCTCTTTGTAGTTATGGCC
Source organism: Stenogyne calaminthoides (assembly GCA_037126765.1). NCBI lineage: Eukaryota > Viridiplantae > Streptophyta > Magnoliopsida > Lamiales > Lamiaceae > Stenogyne > Stenogyne calaminthoides. Next base: position 18,653,351 of record JBBCBC010000002.1, read on the forward strand.
TTTGGTGGGGCTCTTCCTACTGTCTGCACAGATGATGTGTGTTTAGATTTCGGCACATATGGGGTTGGGTCATCATCACTCTGCCCAGACAGCTCCTCATCTTTGTAAAGCAAAACCTTGAATTTCTCCAGATATGACTTCCGCCCAATGTCAGACCAGGAGTAGTGAGGAATCTTATCGGCGAGGATGATGCTGACTTTGTGAATGTTGCAGATGTTCTTGGTCAGCACCACCTGATTGTCTTTGTCTTTGGCAAACTTTTCCATTTCCTGCAGCAACCGATGCTTGACCAACCCCATCCAGTTCATGTCTGGGGCCTTCTCTATGATTGCGGCCATCACATGCTGCTTTTGTTGGGTTAGAGCATCTGGGCTAAAAGCAATCCCCAGAATGACCTTAAAGACAATCTTGAATAGCAGCCTATACTTCCTTCGGAGGTAGGGAACCTTGACATTTGTAATGTGTGAGATGTTCCCAGGCCTCAACAGCACTGTTGGTCCCGGTGAAAAACCCATGAAATGCGGAAAAAATCATGTAATGCATATAAAACAGGGGAGAAGGAATGGTGATTCCAATTTTTTGCGTTTTAAGCCCATGTGATATGTTTTTCATATAACCAAATGCATATGACAAGTAATAACATAAAGCAATAAAGAACACAACAAAGTATAGTGGTTCGGAGACTCAAGCTCCTACATCCACTCTCCCTTATCCTAGGGAAATTCCTTCAAACGGGACTTATCTCCCTCCATGGGATTGCCTACAGATATTTAACGAGCTCTCACTCAAACTGGACTTATCACCCTCTCGGGCTCGCCTCGGGACTTATCTCCCTCCATGGGATTGCCTACAAGCTTTTCATTTGTCTCAAAAGCAGGTTTACTCACTTCTTCTCTAGAGCTTTACAGGTCGACTCAGCTGCAGAACTTACTAACTCTTTACAACTCCAACAATCACACACAAACTACCTAACAAGAGGGTTTGGGTTTGGTTGGTGTCTCCAACTAGGTTGAGATTTTCCCGTACAATGGTTTAACCTTTATGCTAAGGTTGGGAAAATCTCTCTAAGCTTAGGATATATCGTGGGTTGCTTAGATTGAGTTTTAGAACACTCATGGATGTATTTGTATGTCTACAGATTTGTGTTCTATGGTGGGAATGCTTGAGTATATTGCTCTTGGCTCTGTAGCATCTTTTTCCACATTCTCCACACTTAATTTGATGGAAGATCTTGTATTTATAGTGTGGATTTGAATGTTACCGTTGGAGAGAATCACATTCAAATCCATACTATTCTGTAAGAAGTTCTTGACTTTTTTAAGGTTTGGTTGTCTTTCTCTCATTGGTCCACGTCAGCTGAATCTAACAGCTATATTCTTCAGGATCTTCTGAGTCTTCAGGGTTCTTCTGAGTCTCAGGTTTCTTCTGAGTCTTCAGGGTTCTCTGAGTCTTCAGGGTTCTCTAAGTCTTCAGGATCTTCTGAGTTTTCAGGATTCTTCTGAGTCTCAGGATACTTTTGCTCATGATTCTTGATTCAGCAGACTTCTCTTAAGCGGACCTTATGCGTCGGGCATCTTGACACTCGGCTTCTTTGGGTTGACTCTTGACCGGACATCGACCCTTTGGTCACTTTTACTTCTTGACCCTCGGTCACTTGACTCGAGCTATCGATTTATTCTTACTGATCGTCATTTCGCTGATCGGATCGGCTTATCTTCAGTCAACATATCGGGGATAACATCGGTCAATTTGCATCGAGGTTACTTTTATCGATCTCAATCACGTCTGATCTCGATCATTCTCATCTGCTCCTCTTCTGATCAGCTACCTCCTCCTCGTCGATCTTAGTGTCGGTTTCGTTACGATCGGCTTGTCTTCTCTTGATCACAGATTAGCGCAAATGCATTCTTACGGTCATCGATCAGTCTGATACGGTCATCGATCTGCTGACTCTCTCCTTCTGATTTGCTGGCTTAGCTTTTTCTTCAATTCTAATTTTGCACAGCTCATCAGTTAACTCGGAACTGATCTTACTCATCTGATCTCGATCAATCTCGTCTGCAGCCTCGTCTGATCTTGATCATCTACTTCTGATTTCGTGAGTTCCCCCTCAACTTGTTCTTTCATTCCCTCTCAACTTGTTATCTGTAAATTAGCTTAAATAACACAAGTTGATAATGTTTTGGCATAATTTATCAAAACTAAAATATCCCAACAATTTCTCCCCTTTTTGATAATGAAGCCAAAACATTAAAATATATGCATCTTTAAAGAAATGGGTTTTTGTTTAAAAAGATCAGTTAAGGTGATCACATTAGAAGTGATCTTTTGAACTCCTGCTCTGATACCACTTGTTGGTCCCGGTGAAAAACCCATGAAATGCGGAAAAAATCATGTAATGCATATAAAACAGGGGAGAAGGAATGGTGATTCTAAATTTTTGCGTTTTAAGCCCATGTGATGTGTTTTGCTTATAACCAAATGCTTATGACAAGTAAGAACATAAAGCAATAAAGAACACAACAAAGTATAGTTGTTCGGAGACTCAAGCTCCTACATCCACACTCTCTTATCCTAGAGAAATTCCTTCAAACCGGACTTATCTCCCTCCACGGGATTGCCTACAGATATTTAACGAGCTCTCACTCAAACTGGACTTATCACCCTCTCGGGTTCGCCTCCGGACTTACCTCCCTCCACGGGATTGCCTACAAGCATTCTGACTGTCTAAAACTGTTTACTCACTTCTTCTCTAGAGCTTTCTGGCTGACTCAACTGCAGCTTACTAACTCTTTACAACTCCAACAATCACACACAAACTACCTAACAAGAGGGTTTGGGTTTGGTTGGTGTCTCCAACTAGGTTGAGATTTTCCCGTACAATGGTTTAGCCTTTATGCTAAGGTTGGGAAAATCTCTCTAAGCTTTGGATATATCGTGGGTTGCTTAGATTGGGTTTTAGAACACTCATGGATGTATTTGTATGTCTACAGATTTGTGTTCTATGGTGAGAATGCTTGAGTATATGGCTCTTGGCTATGTAGCATCTTTTTCCACATTCTCCACACTTAATTTGATGGAAGATCTTGTATTTATAGTGTGGATTTGAATGTTACCGTTGGAGAGAATCACATTCAAATCTATACTATTCTCAGAAGTTTGCAGCTTTTTTTTTTCGGTGGTTGTCTTCCTCTCAATGGTCCACGTCAGCTGAATCTAACGGCTATATTCTTCAGGATCTTCCGAGTCTTCAGGGTTCTTTTGAGTCTCAGGTTTCTTATGAGTCTTCAGGGTTCTCTGAGTCTTCAGGGTTCTCTGAGTCTTCAGGATCTTCTGAGTTTTCAGGATTCTTCTGAGTCTCGGGTTTCTTCTGAGTCTCGGGATACTTTTGCTCAGGATTCTTGATTCAATGAGACTTCTCTTGCCGGACCTTATGCGATCGGACATACTTACCGACACTCAAAGCTTCTTTGGGTTCAGCTCTTCTGACTTCAGACATCCTGACCCTTTGGTCACTTTTACTTACTGACCCTCAGGTCACTTGACTCAGGCTATCTGATTTCTTCTTGCCTGATCAAATCAGCACATCTTCAGGTCAACATATTAGGATATCATCAGGTCAGCTGCATCAGGTTAGCACATCTGATCTCAATCACATTTGATCTCGATCAGTCTCATCTGCAGCCTCGTCTGATCTCGATCATCTACTTCTAATTTCGTGAGTTCCCCCTCAACTTGTTCTTTCGTTCCCCCTCAACTTGTTATCTGTAAATTAGCTTGAATAACACAAGTTGATAATGTTTTGGCATAATTTATCAAAACTAAACTATCCCAACAAGCACTTTCTGAAGATACTCTTTATCTGACATCCCTGCTGTGAACTCATCGGGGTAGTTTCGTCCCATTGGAAGTCCAAAGATTCTTCCAAGGTCAGCATTGCTTACATCAATTATGTTCCCACCGACGAATGAGTATAACTCCTTAATGTCGGTCTCCTTCAATTTTCTCAAAAACTCTAGAGACTCGATGATGGAAACACTGCTCAAATGCCAATAACAAAACTGTTCAAGTCCACATGCTCTAAGACATTCCAGTATTTCTTTCGATTCTGGGTCATTTGTGACATTGAATATGACATACTTCTCATCGATCACGTTTTTGAGCATAGAAGTATAATCACAATTTTTCGATGGCATTATAGATGATTCCATTTTCTGAAGGCATAAACAATTACACAAAATTAGGGCTAACTGAAAAAACATAATCATTCACACAGTTTTATACATAAAAGAGCAATTATGCGAAACATACACATGAATATCTATCCCCAGTGTGTATATAGTTCATGATGCGTATAGAAAAAGATAATAAAGAATTCAAGTCCCATATGAACATGATTATGAGTAATACACACAAATTCTATAATCCTATCATGATATGCTATTCATGAATCTAAAACAACAAGATGAGCAAGTTACCAGAAAAGCGATATGAGGATTTGAAAAGAAAGATTAATCGCTTGAATATTTTGAGTGTTAGAGAATTTTCTTGAACCGATTTGTGTTTTAAGAAGTATTGAAATGCGAAAGGTTTTCAGAGAAAGGGTATTAGGGTTTTAAAATGATGGGAGGGAAAACATTTTGCACGATTATTTTTTAAGATACTTGAGTGTCCTTGATTTAATCGGACGGTCAAGATTGAGGCGGTTGAAAAGTAATTAAATCGTGCGGTAAAATATTTTAAACCGGCAGACTTTTGGACTTAAAAGTTCGCAATAAATGCATTTAACACAAAAATCCCACTTCCACATTTAATGCTTGCAGGCATGATGTCATACAGTAATGGGAACAATATTAGCTAACATAAAATAAGCATAAAGGTAAATTAGAAAAAAAAACGTATCTGACTGACTGATATTGTAATCAGTCAGTTACCACTATTGATCTGATCTGGTTGACCTGATTACTGTTGACCTTACTGATTGTAGCCTATCCCTTAGTATTTCCCAACAATGTCCCACTCTCTTCTGATCAGATTTCTGCTGATCCAATCTGATCCAATCTGCTGATTCAACCTGATCCAAGTCAGGCCTTGGGATGTGTGCTCCCGCCAAAACTTAATCCTCGGGGAGTCGAGTGGTCGCCTCGATTCCCTAAGTCGGCGTGATGTGACAGTCCCGTAATGACGGCCTGATGTCACACGTCGTGAACTAACCCAACCAGCAGTCGCGTATCAGTTACGCGCTGTCCTTGCGACGCCAAATTCTCTAAAGGGCCTAGAGAATTCTAAATTTGCATTTCCACCCCTGCTTTTCCTCTATAAATAGGACGGAGGTTTTAGACACACAACACAATGTACTTAACCATACAACCCTCATTTATCGTTATCAAGCTTCCATATGAGAAAATCCGGTGAGTCCTTCAGAAAAAAGGCTTCTTCTACCCTACACAAATGACCTCCGGTTCTCAGTTCATCCCTATGCTTCCCCTGTTTCTGATCTCGTTTTTATCGGAGAATGAACATATGTCCATTGCCAAGCTTCACTGCCACCCTAGTTGCGGATTTGCCGCCGCCATCATGGAGGTGGCCGTCTATGCCTTGGGCTCCGATCGAGATGACGTGGTTAACGACGATGAGAAACTTCTGACATGTAATATGGATTTAGGAGCAACTTCTGACATGTAATATGCGAACTTGATCAAGCCAAGTTGCTCTTCACAATCCCTTGAATGTTTTGCACCACATGTATGACACTAGTGTTCATGTATGAGACTCGTGTTCATTTAAAGCGGGAAGTCTCATCGGGTTTAGGGTTTATCTACTGACCTCCAGGTCTTATTGTAATGAAAATTTCGACCTCCGGGTCTTTATCAATGAAATTCTCTTTTATTCCATTGTGTTGACTTGATTTTCTTATGCGAATTTTTGCCTTGTCCTTGTTGTCTTAATATTTGTGCAACTTGTTAATCTGATCAGTTCCCCCTTCATCTGATATTTCTTTTTTTATCAGATCTGATTAGTTGAGGTACCTTACTCAACTGATTCATTCTATCTGGTCAATCTCTTAACTAACTGGTTCTGGAGACCAGTCCACCAAACATTTCTGGTGCACTTTCTCCAAGATCCAGAAGCCCTAGCTCGTTACAGAGTTCTCTGAATCTGACTTCAGCTAGTGGCTTGGTTAGGATATCAGCTCACTGCTTATCAGTATGGATCTTTTCCATTATGATGTTCTTTTTTTCAACATGATCTCTTATAAAATGATGTCTGACATCCACATGCTTGCATCTTGTATGTAGAACAAGATTCTGAGTGATTGCAATAACACTATTACTATCACAAAATATAGGTACGTTCGTAGCTATAATGTTGTAATCCCTCAGCTGCTGACTAAGCCAGAGCAGTTGGGAACAACAACTTCCTACAGACATATATTCTGCTTCAGTAGTAGATGTGGCAACTGATGTCTTCTTCTTTGAAAACCAAGAGATCAGTTTGGTCCCTAAGAACTGACATGTACCTGAGGTTGATTTTCTGTCTATTCTGCAACCTCCATAATCAGAATCAGAATACCCACTAAGCTCTAGATTATCATCTGATGGGTAGAATAAACCAAGGTTTATTGTCCCCTTCAGATACTTAAGAATCCGCTTAGCTGCTTCCAGGTGGCTTTGCATTGGATTTGCCTGAAATCTGGCACATACACCTATTGCAAAAGTTATATCTGGTCTGCTGGCAGTCAGGTATAGTAGAGATCCAATTAGAGCCCTATATTCTTTCTGATTAGTTTTCTGACCATTCTTATCTGGATCCATCTTGAATCCAGTCATCATAGGAATTCTGGCTTCCTTACAGTTTTGAACTCCAAACTTAGCCAACAAGTTCCTAGTATACTTCGCCTGGCAGATGAATATCCCTTCTATACTTTGCTTAACTTGAAGACCCATAAAGTAATTCATCTGACCCATCATGGACATCTCGAACTTCCCTTGCATCAGTTTGCTAAACTTTTCACATAAACTCTTGTTGGGAGATCCGAAGATAATGTCGTCCACATAAATTTGAACCATCAGAATATCTTCTCCATCCTCTATTCTGAATAAGGTTCTATTCATTGTTCTTTTAGTGAATCCGCTGTCTATCAAGAACTGAGATAATGTATCATACCAAGCTCGAGGAGCTTGTTTCAGGCCATAAAGAGCTTTTCTTAAACGGTACACTTGGTTGCCTTTTTCAAATCCAGGAGGTTGTTCAACATAAACTTCCTTAGCTAGTACCCCATTTAAGAATGCACTCTTTACATCCATCTGATACACAATAAACCCTCTATGGGCAGCATATGCCAGAAACAGCCGAATGGCTTCCAGGCGAGCGACTGGTGCAAAGGTCTCATCATAATCAATTCCTTCTGATTGTGAATACCCCTTAGCAACAAGTCTTGCCTTATTTCTGGTTATGACATTGTTCTCATCTCTCTTGTTCTTGAATACCCACTTAGTGCCAATCACATCTTGATGGGTTGGTCTGTCTACAAGTTCCCAAACTTGGTCCTCTCGAACTGCTCTAGTTCTTCTTGCATGGCTAGAATCCAGTTAGCATCTTGTAGAGCTTCTTCTATTTCAGTTGGTTCCTTCAAAGACAGATAACAACAATACATGGCACTTTCACCAATCTGATGTCTAGTTCAAACCCTATCAGATGGGTCTCCGATGATCAGATCTGTTGGATGACTGGTTATCCAGGTCCTTCTTTTCTGATTTTCATCAGTTTGGAGAACATCATCCTCTTCTGATAGTAATTCTTCAATAGAGACTGGGAGTGGTGCAGAAATATGTTCCACTTGACATGGACAAATCTCAGCTGATGTTGGAATCATCATATGCTGATGTCAGTCCGTAGGAACATCAGGTGTTCCCCCTGAACCAGATGGTTCAGTTGTTACTGTCTCAGCTGTACCAGCTTCTTCATTGACAGTTGTACGTACATTTGGGTCTGATTGACCTGGTGAATCAGCAAGATCAAGTTTTGGAACATACACTATTACGTGATCTGATCCTTTTTCCTTGATACTTAACTGATCCATTTTATGTGCATCAGGTACGGGTTGATCTGGTACTGTTGTTCTGAGGCAGATTTCTCTTGTTTAGAAGATGTCTCATCAAAGACCACATGAAGTGTTTCTTCCACAACTAGGGTTCGCCTGTTGAACACCCTGAAAGTCTTGTTGGTTGAGGAATATCCTAAGAATATACCCTCATCTGACCTGACCTCAAAGGTTTTCAACTGTCTTTTCCCATTATTGTTTATGAAACACTTGCACCCAAAAACATGGAAGTAAGAAACACGAGGTCTTCTGCCCTTCCACAATTCATAAGGTGTTTTAAAGTGAATCTTAATCAGAGAACATCTATTCTGAGTATGGCATGCAGTGTTGATAGCTTCTGCCCAGAAACGGTTTGGAGTGGCATGTTCAGCTAACATAGTACGAGCAGCTTTTTTGAGTGTTCTGTTTCTCCGTTCTGCTACTCCATTTTGTTGTGGTATTCTTGCAGCTGATGTTTCATGCTGTATTCCAAACTTAGTGCAAAAGTCAGTAATAAAGGAGTTCAAAAATTTTGTACCTTTATCGGATCTGATTTTCACAATACTGACACCCTTCTCATTTTGTAGTTTCTTGAGCAACTTGGGTATCTTTGTTGTAGTCTCATTCTTCATGTATAAGAATACCACTCAAGTAAACTTGGAATAATCATCCACGGTTACCAGAGTGTATTTGCGTCCGCTGAGACTGAGTGGTGTGAATGGTCCAAATAAATCCATATGGAGCAGTTGCAATACTCTGCTGGATGTTGGTCCTGGGATCCCCTTGAATGAAGCTTTGACTTGCTTTCCCTTCTGACATGCGACACATGTCTGATCCTTAGAGAATACCTCATTCGGGAGACCCTCAACCAACGACATCCTTGCTATCTTGTTAAGAGTTTTAAAGTTCAGATGACTCATTCTCTTGTGTTAGAGCCAACTGCTGCTTTTGGAACTCTTAACAATCAAGCATGCATTTCTTAGACAACTGTTCCAATCTGCAGTGTAGATCGTTCCTTTCCTTGACCCAGTTAACAAAATTTGTTGAGTAGCTCGATTCTTGATAGTGCACTGATTAGTCGAGAACTCAACACTGAATCCGTTGTAGCAGAATTGTGAAACCGATAACAGGTTGTGCTTCAAACCATAGACATACGAGACTCCAGTAACCTGTACATCATCATTCTCTAAGGTTTCGAATCCTCTGGTAAAACCAAAGTTATCATCACCAAAGAGTACATGTGGGCCTTCTTGTTCTGTGTATGAGTTGAGGAGATGTTTGTTTCCAGTCATGTGCCTTGAGCATCCACTATCAATTTACCAGATAGTTGCTTGTACACCTCCTTTGTTGGCTAAACCCACACGAACCTGCAATCAGTTCAGACTTTAGGTACCACAGTAGAATCGGGTCCTGGGGGGTTAGAAGTACCTTTCGGGATCCAAACATATCTGGCACCTTTGTTGAAAACAGAGGGCTTGATTTGTCTCCCATAAACATCTACATAATCATATGTCTCTTCATATGCACTCTGGTTAGTATGATTATTAGTGTTAGCCTTGGATGAATTAGAAGACTTGGGATTTTTTATTGATATTTGTCTTCTTTTAAACCAGTGGGGCTCATGTTGGGGAATAAGTTGCACAGATCTATTCGGGATGAATATTTAAATACAAATTTAATTCTTATAATTATTACTAGCATGAATTAATCCTATATTAATTCAAATAATAATCCAACAACAAATCATGCATATAATATTAATTAATCCCACTACATAATTAATATTGCACTATCCATCTTAACCCATATTACAGTCAATATGACTCCCAGTTATTATTTCCCATGTTTAAGATTATCTAGCCCATTAATTAATTCAAGCCACTGAAATAGCTTTCCATTAATTAATATATTTGTCCTTGGTTAAGGAACGGTTCAACATTATTATCCATACCGGAAACTAGTTCCACTTGCAAGATTTGGTATGATAAATCTTATGAACCTCCCAAGGGGGCAAATCGAATAAGCGTACTTGCACACGATTCTCCGTATTAAATCTTAGCAATCGCATGTGGCCAATAATATTGCCCAAGATAAAAAGTATTGAATCTCGTTGATTCTCTACCCATGATAAGTCAAAGCAATAGTTACCAACCACACGTGATCCTATTTAAGGAACGAAGATTAAGAAATAACGAACCACCGAGGTCTAATTCTTCCTTGTTCAGTTCTGAAGAATTTGTCCTCCTGTAGGTCCTATTCAGTGCATCAGTCATGCACTAGTGTAATCTCTTGGTCAAGACAAGCCAATCCGAGCCTTACACTTCAACCTTTCACGATGGATTGTTCATTTCCATCTAGGTCGTGAATGGTGTACTTTTAGTTACAAGGGATTGTTAATTTAATCTTCTGTGATCTGGTATCACTAAATTAACTACAATGTAACATGTACTATTTAATGAACAGTTATGCAATAAATATATGTAACATTCGATGATATTTAAAGCATCAGTGATAAACAATTTATTTCAGTAAATAAGTCTGAAATTCAGTTTTGATTATACAAAGTAAAAGCATACTTTCCAGTTTAATCCCAACAGCTCAGGTGCAGCAGCCCTAGGTTTCTGATTGTAAGGGTAGGTACGACTACTACCATTAAAATATTCATGTCTTTTTGGCATAGATGGTCTTAGCAGTTTACCCTTAGCTTGCTTGTTAGGCAGCTGGACCTGATTAGATTTCAGATCAGATTTCCCTTTGAGAGGTTGTCTTTTCTGATTCCTAATCTGCTGATCAGGTTGAGGTTTCTTCAGAAGAACAGGGTTCTTCTGTTGATTCCTCAGCTGATGCTTGATCAGTCGGGGTCCATCTCTGTTCCCTTTCTGATCAGACACTCGCCTTGCCTGGTCAATTGATCCTTGTCCCTTATCTGATACATATTTTGCTTTAATTGTATCTTTTTCAGAAACTCGTTTGATTACACTTTTCTGAAGTGAACCAGACGGGGCTTTTGAGGATGCAGAAGGGTGTTCATACCCAATTCCCTTCTTATTAGTTGACGTACGAAAATAGTTATTTAGATCTTGAACAGTCTTAGAAGATTTCGTGAAAACCTCTATTTTCTTATGCAAACTATCCTCAGTAATTTTTAGACTCTCATGCAGTCGAAAGAGTTCATCAATCTTAGCCTGAAGGATTTTGAGGTCATCAGCTTGCTGTTAGTTAATAGCTAGCTATTCCTTAATCAGTTTATCCTGATCAGAAGAACTGACTTTCAGAAGCTCCAGTTCTGTAGTCATCTTCTGAACAGTTTCATCTGACTTCAGTTCAGCAGCTTTTTTTGCAGCATTTTCTTTAACAAGCTGAATGTTCTCTATCCTTAGCTTGTCGTTCTCAGCTTCCACTATAGTATAAGTGTCTACTGCATTAGAGAGATCATCAAGCAATTGCTCACTGTAGAGCTGCAGGTCAATCTCTCCAGCAGGTGTGCTCAGCATAGCTGGTGTGGAAACAGAAAATACAGATGGTTTAGAAGATACCTCAGATTGATCTTCCTCCTTGGCCATGAGACAGATGTCATCATCAGATGAGAATATCAGATCATCAAAGTCGTTGAAGTCATCGACATTGCTCATCAGGCAAAAGTCTTCCACAGATGAGTAACCAGAATCTTCTGATGGCAGATAAGAGTCGTCTATTCCAGTAGTATCAACAACCATAGCTTTCCTATCTTTGTATCGTTGCTCTCTCCTGTTCCTCTTATCTTATCTTTCTCTAGGCGTCAGGTCAGGGCAGTCTGCACCGTAGTGACCTGGTTTCTGGCAGTTGAAGCAGACTCCTCTCTCTACTGAACTTCTTCTGGCAGGTGAGTCATATCTTCTGTATGATCTGTCAGGTGACTTCCCGGTTTGCCTTTGATCTGAATTTCTCCTTTCTGATTTGTGATCTTCAACACGATCATCTCTTTTCTTTTCTCTTTGGTCGTCTCTTCTGTCATCAGACTTGTTCCTTTCCTGCGATCTGTCAGACGATCTTCTTTCTCTTCCTCTGCTATTCTGATAGTCTTTGTAGAATCTTCTATACTTTCCCAATTGGATGTTTGATCTTTCAAACTTTCTGGTGAGTAGAGCAATCTGTTTAGTTTGACTAACAATATTTCCAATAGGCTCAGAAGATTTTGAGCAACTGCCACCTGCTTTGAATGCTACTGCTTTTGTTGTTGCAGGTGTGGTTTCAGCAGATGACTCATCATCTTCCTCTTGCCCTCTCTCAATCAGGTCAAATTCATAGGCTTCCAGATTTAAGAAAAAACTGCTCGGCTTCATCTTCGCTATATCTTGGTAGTCCTTGATCACCGTAACCTTCATATCCCATTTCTTCGTTAAAGATCTCGGAATCTTGTAGTTGATGTCCTTATCGATCATCTCACGTCCTAATTCTCTGAGCTTGTTTATCGACATGGTAATCCTTCCATCTAGCTGGTTGATCATCTCGTTGGGCAGTATCTTGAGTTTCTCGAATTTAACCAGTTCGGCCTGTAATCTGCTGTCCTTTATCTGTTCATTTCCTTCGCATATCTCAGCTAGAGTATCCCACATTTTGCTTAGCAGTCTTGAGATATTTGATCTTCTCTCTTGTGATCTTATCCATAGTCTTCATGATGATGTGTCTAGCAACCGTATCCAGAGTTGACAGCTTTCTTTCTTCAGCATCCATCAGAGATGGACTCTTTCTGATCCGAGCGCCAACTGAAAAATCTGGATCACCACCTTCAGCTGGGTTGTTGTGGTAGATAATGATAGGTCCTTATTCAAGAACTTCCATCATTCTGCTGCTTATAGCTCCAAGATGATTGCTCATGATTATGACCCAATCTTCATACTCATCAATAGAAAACTTGGGTAGATCATGATACATACTGGATGTATTATCCATGCTTTGTGAATTTTGAAAACATATGAAGTTTTAAAAACGATTTTTCAAGATCTGTTCAAGTGACCACAATGGTTCTTCCTCAAGAACCGATGATACTCAAAGCAAGTGGTTCTGAAAACTTTTCGTGCAAGATCAGGTGTGATGGCAGGTTGCCTGATCAGAGTGCGAGTGAATCAGTTTGGACTGATATCCAACTTACTGATTGCCTGATGGCAGATCAGTTCGGTGTCTATCAGTTTAACTGATGTGCGGAAGCAGTTTTAACCCGTGTGAAAAACCAGTTTTATAAGATCAGATTCTGAATTCTGTTTTCAATCAGATGACCAAAGTGTCAAACTGATCAGATCAGTTGCTTGATGCAAGCTGATCCTAACTCAGAACATGTATGCAGTTTAAGCCAAGTTGTGTGCAGTAGTGTAAAGCAGTTAAGAGCAAGTAAATGCACACAAGATTTTTATAGTGGTTCGGACAACCAGTCCTACGTCCACTCTTCCCTATCACAAGGGGCACCAACTTAACCAATTGGACTTAGTTTATTGTGTTAGTCCAACACAGTACAACCAAAAGATGTTTAGAGAGTTCTCACTTAATCCGATCCCAGAAATCAGAACTAGAAACCCTAGTCTGAAATCTTGCAAAACAAACTTAACCTAACTTTTGGGTTTGGGTAAAGATTTGTTGTTGTTCCAACTGGAAATCTATCCTAGTGTTTATGTAGCCTAATGTTGGGAAATAGGTTACACAGATCTATTCGGGATGAATATTTAAATACAAATTTAATTCATTAATTATTACTAGCATGAATTAATCCTATATTAATTCAAATAATAATTGCAACAACAAATCATGCATATAAAAAGCCACGTAAAACCTACGCATGTGGAATCTACGGGTTTACGTGAACGTACCTCTCGGGATGGCAGTGACTTCGGTTAGACGGATTAACCAAACGGACTTCCCAAGTATTCCCTTAGCCCTTGCTCGACAATCCGGTGGAAGGATACTCGCGAACAATTTAACAAAAGGAAAAAATAAACTTTGTTGCACCACTTATGTGGATTTGCTAATATTTCCAGCACATGGAATTGTACTTGGGAATGAACTAATCATCCCCTATTTATAGGAGAGGGAGTGGTCGAAATTTTAGTGATATTTCAATGTGGGAAAAGACCTTTCTTGGTCACCAAGAAATCTTGAATATATCCCTTATATTCTTTTTCCCATAATTAAAATATTCCACAAAAATTCCACCTCCTCAATATATGGAATTTTTGAAAATTTGGAGTGCAAGATTTCAAGATTTGGATCTTCTTGAATTTATGAGATATTCTTGTATTTCAAGAAATACATATCTTCCATAATATCTTTTCATGAAAATCAAGAAAATCTTTCTTGCCCTCTATTTTCAAAATTTCGAAATATCCCTTATGAATAACCAAGTGGGAGATTTCTTGAATTTAATGAGATAACCTTGTATTCCAAGAATACATATCTTCATTCCATAACAAAATTCTCTTTTATCCATAAATTTTGAAAATTTAGAGGAAATATAAGCAACAATATTTATTTTATTTTAATCACCTTTTCGGTTATTGGACTATAACCCTTTAGGAGAATTAAGATTGGACCTTCAAATGGATCTTGAATATCTAATATTGCCACAATATAATTCAAGCCCATAAATATTAATTAATCCCACTACATAATTAATATTGCACTATCCATCTTTCAATATGGCTCCGGTCATTATTTCCGTTAATTAATTCAAGCCCAATTTGAAATAGCTTTCCGTTAATTAATATCCTTTGTCCTTGGTAGGAACGGTTCAACATTATTATCCATCTAGGAAACTAATTCTACTTGCAAGATTTGGTATGATAAAACTTATGAACCTCCCAAGGGGCAAATCAAGCAAGCGTGCTTGCACACGATTCTTCAGATTAAATCTTAGCAATCACATGTGACCAATAATATTGCCCAAGATAAAAAGTATTGAATCTCTCCGATTCGCTACCCATGATAAGTCAAAGCAATAGTTACCAATCCCACGTGATCCTATTTAAGGGCGAAGGTTAAGAAATAACGAACCATCGAGGTCTAATTCTTCCTTGTTGATTCTCAAGAATTTATCCTCCCAGAGGTCCTATTCAAAAGATCGGTCATGCACTAGTGTAATCTCTTGGTCAAGACAAACCAATCTGAGCCTTACACCTCGGCCTTTTCGCGATGGTTGTTCATTTCCATCTAGGTCGTGAATGGCGTACTTTTTAGTTCAAGGGATTCGTTAATTTAATCTTATGTGATCCGGTATCACTAAATTAACTACTGATGTAACACGTCATTTAATTATTGAGCAGTTATGCAGTAAATATATATAACATTCAATCATATTTAAATCAGTGATAAAAAAATTATTTCAGTAAATAAGTCTGAAAATTCAGTTTCGATTATACAAAGTAAAAAGCATACTTTTCAGTATAATCCCAACAATCTCCCACTTATACTCAAAGTCTGCTTTTAAGTATACTACAACATGTCTCGAGTAGTCCGTGACATCTAATGTCACCTACACGAACCTAATAATTTCTCCCACTTATACTCAAAGAAGATTGGCAACGGTCTTGACACCCATTCCTTTCACATGTCTCTCGAATGTATTCAGAGGCAGACTCTTTGTGAATGGATTTGCTAGGTTGTCCTCAGACGCTATCTTTGCCACATCTATATCTCCTCTCTTAACGATGACTCGTATAAGATGGTATTTCCTTTCAATGTGTTTGCTGGCTTTGTGGGCTCTTGGTTCCCTTGAATTTGCAACTGATCCGGCATTGTCACAATAAACAGTGATTCTGCTGGGCAAATTCGGAACCACATCTAAGTCCACAAGGAAGTGCTTGAGCCAAACCGCTTCTTTCGCTGCCTCGCTAGCAGCTACATATTCGGCTTCCATGGTAGAATCTGCGACGCATTTCTGCTTGACGCTTCTCCATGTCACGGCTCCTCCCCCCCATGCAAAACACACTAGCGGAGGTAGATTTTCTGGAGTCTATGTTTGATTGGAAATCCGAGTCCGTGTAACCGATGGGGATTGGACTTCCTGACTGATAAACCAACATTCTATCCCGAGTTCTTTTCAGATACTTCAGAATGTTTTTAACTGCCGTCCAATGCTCTTTCCCGGGGTTACTTTGATATCTTGCCACCATGAATACGACAAAGCAGATATCTGGTCTCGTACACAGCATTGCATACATAAGACTTCCGACAGCCGAAGCATAAGGAATGCCTTTCATGTCATCTATCTCTTCTTTCGTCTTAGGGGACATTTTCTTGGATAGATGGATTCCATGCCTGAAAGGTACGAATCCTTTCTTGGAATCTTGCATACTGAAACGTTTCAAGACAGTGTCTATGTATGAAGCTTGAGATAAGCGTAACATCATTTTCTTGCGATCTCGAGTGATCTTGATCCCAAGGACGTGTCCGGCTTCCCCTAAGTCCTTCATATCAAACTATTTTGAAAGCCATGCCCTTACGTCTGTTAACACCTTCACATTGTTCCCGATGATCAGAATGTCGTCTACGTATAGTACTAAGAATACCAATGCAGTTCCGACACGCTTTTTATACACACAACTTTCAAACTCATTTTGATCAAACCCATAAGACTTTATAACTTGATCAAAACATTGGTTCCAAGCTCTGGATGCCCTGTTTGAGTCCGTAAATGGACTTCTTGAGCTTACAAACAAGATGTTCTTGGCCTGTTTCAATGAAACCTTGGGGTTGTTGCATATAGATCTCTTCATCAAGACTTCCGTTAAGGAAAGCTGTCTTGACATTCTTTTGCCAGATTTCAAAGTCGAAATGCACAGCAATCGATAAGAGAATACGGATGGACTTAAGCATGGCTACTAGCGAAAAAGTTTCCTCTTAATCGATCCCTTCTTTCTGAGTATAACCTTTTCGCCACTAGTCTTGCTTTGAAGGTTTCAACCTTCCCGTCCGTCCTCTTTTCCTCTTATATACCCACTTGCATCCAATGGGTTTGACCCCATTAAGTGGTTCGACTAGCTCCCACACTCTATTATGAAAAATAGAACCCATTTTCGCGGCTTTTTCATTGCTATTTGCCAAGAAATGCATCCTTATCTTGGAGTGCCTCATCATATGTCCATGGGTGCGATTCGTCTTGTCCGGGAATCAAGTCCGAGGACTCTCCTATTCCCATGAATCTCTCGGGCTGTCTAACAACCCTCCCATTCTGACGAGCTCTCGGTTGTGAAAGCGTATCGTTTGGTATATCATCTAGTCTGAGTTAGCAATGAGGTTTGCCCTCTAAGCTCATTTAAGGTAATCTCATACTACGGGTTTTCTTTGGTTCATATAGTCTTCTTCCAAAAATCTAAAGTGGGTGCTTATGACCACCTTTTGATCTTGAGGACCATAGAACATACACCCTTTTGTTCCCGGGGTATCCTACAAAAAGCGACCTTAATTACGATCGAGGATCCAATTTACGGGCTCCTTATCCAACACGAGGCGGGACCCCCAAATCTTCATGTGTCTCATACTAGGCTTGCATGGGTCCACAATTCTTTGGGAGTTTTGGGAACCGATTTGGATGGCACCAAGTTGAGAATGTAAGCCATTTTGTTTCAAGGCATGACCCCGTAAGCGACTTGGGAAGATCCGCGATAACTCATCATTGATCTAACCATTTCCAAAAGAGTTATGTTTCTTTCGCTCTGCGCAACCCCGTTTTGTTGGGGTTCCAAATGATGAGTGGGATACAATCCCTTCATCGGATAAGTAGTTCAAAAACTCATCATCGAGGTATTCGCCTCCACGATCGAGATCATAGAGACTTGATCGTTTTTCCTATGATTCTCTGCTTGAGCCTTAAATTCTTTGAATTTCTCAAAGGTCTCGATTTATGCTTCATAAGGAAAATATAACCGTACCTTGAGTAATCATCAATGAAAGTGATGAAATACTCATAACCTCCTCTTGCTTTGGTTGACATTGGACCACATACATCTGTGTGAACGATCTCTAACACTTCTTTGGACCTATTCCCCTTGGCTCCAAATGCCCTCTTGGTCATTTTACCCTCCAAACATGATTCGCGGGTTGGAAAGCGGTTCAACTTGGAGAAGTTCTAGTAAACCGTCTTTCACCAACCTTTGGATCCTCTTTGGATTTATATGACCCAATCTTAGATGCCAAAGAAGTGTCTCGTTCACGTCTGATGAAAGTTTTCTTTTCTCGGAAATAGTTGATGTGTTATAGGATGCATTTCTTGAGTGGTGTGCACAGTTAATTGTATAGAGATTATTCGCCAACGTTCCATGACAGATAAATTTATCATAAAGAGAAATGGTAACAACTTTATTAAAAAGTAACCGAATATCCATCATGAAAAAGTTTAGAAACGGAAATCAAATTCTTTCTAAAACTCGGAACGTCTGAACATCTCTTAAAATTAAAACTCGTCTTCAAAAGACAGTGCACTTCTCCCACTGCTTCAGCTGCCACTCTCGTAGCATCGCCCAGCGTGATGAGGATCTCACTTCCACTTAGTTGTCGGGTCCTTTTGAACCCCTGTAACGTGAAACAAACATGATCAGTGGATCTCGTATCCACCACCCATAAATGGGAGGCATACGCCGCTAAACAAGTTTCAACAACTAGTGAGTGAGGATTACCTTTCTTTCCTTTCCTTTTGGGATTGGAACAGGCTGACCTCCAATGTCCTTTCTCCCCGCAATTGAAACATATTCCTTTTGGTTCTTTCTTGACACCCAACCAGCTAACCGTCTTTTTCTCACTTTTCTTAATGATTAGCTTGCTTTGGTTCTGATCACTTTCCTTTTCTTGAGACTTGCCTTCCACTGGCCTAGATCTCGAGAAAAGACTTTTGGTCACCAATGCTTCGTCTTTCTTTCCTAAATGCTTCTTCATTTTCTCCAAGTCTTCTTGAAGATTATCCATGGTAAACATGTGATCACTCATCACAAAACCACAGTAAAATTCATCGAAGCTCCTTGGCAGAGTAAGCAACAGAAATTCGATACTTAGTTCCGAGATAAGCCAGTTTCAGAAAATGGTGTTTGACTCTGAGAACATGCTCCCTTACAGGTGTTCCCTCAACCATTTTCAGCCTAGCCACGTCGTCGTTTTTAAACTGATCGATCATGCGGTCTTTTGTTGAAAACATTTCTTCAAGACTTTGCATAATTTCCGCAGCGGACTCAACACCTTCATGAACGTGTTGCAAATCATCAGACAGTGAAGTCAAGATAACACGTTTCATGGGTTCATTGGACTGCTCCCAAATATTATACTCATGTCTTGCCGCATCAGTTGATTCATCAGTAGGCTTACGTGGCTTGGGTACATCAAGAATTCAATAATGTTTTTGTGCAGGTAGGACATGCATCATATTCCGTTTCCAAACATTATAGTTTTCTCCAGATAATTGGTGTTCTTTGAGTGTATATAACAGTGGATTAAAAGGTTGCGACATGATGAACTGAAATAAACAATAATATGCATAAGCACAAAATTATCACAAGGTTTGATCACATGCATCATATTAAAATCTCCAAAAAATATGTACATGCATCAGCCAACATCACAAAACAGTTTAAATAAGCCACGTGGGGTGGGTCATTATTTAAACACATTCAAGCAGGTTACAAACAAGAACAATTACAAACCTTTAATATCCAGATTAATAGTTGGCTCCCACTTAACCAATATAAAATTGACAGGGACTTCGGGGAAGTATATGCATATCAATTTTATACCTAAGTAATAACCATGATTAAATACAGGATTACTATTTCGCTTTGATCGAGCCTCGTGGGGAGGGTCATCGTCGCCACTAATAATAACCCACAATCATCCGTTTGGAATTCATTCATGTGAAACCTATCTTTTGACCGTCCCGTGGGGGGAATTTCTCCAAAAGAATTCACAAATAAATAAATCATGGGGGTCAAAATTAATTCAATTTTATTATCCGGAATAAAATTGTCAATTAATTATTTAATCATACTTAGTAATTCTGAAGTTGAGATTTTTCCATTTGGCAACCCTCATGCAAACACATTTAAACAAATTAAATAAAGCATAAGATAGCACAAATAAATCAAGCAAAACAGAAAAATAAACATATTGGGCACAAATTATCCAATTGTCATGGTTTGATTTTTCTTGGCTTGATCTTGAAGAAACACGTCTCGAATTTCTCCCACTCGTTCGTCTTGAAAAAATACTTCGCCCGCGGAATCCGCCCCGTCTGTTCGGCCTGGAGAGCGCACCGCCCATCTGCAAGGCCCCTCATCATCTCATACGGCTCGGCCTGCCTCGCCACTGTGCCCCATGCGTGCCGGTAATACGCTACAATACCGGTTCTCGGATTTTGTCCTTTAATTCTTCGTCTCTTCGTTTCGATCTGTTACAATTTATTTACAAAAAATAAATAAACCTAGATCTAGACTAGTCTATTACATTGATCAAATTAAACAAATCTAGTCTACTCGTGGATTTTTCACGAGGCAAAAAACAAATCCGAGCGAATCGAATTAAAAAACCACGGTTTATATGCATGCAAAATAAAACATTAAAATCCATGACAATTGGATACCTGCAAAACAGATCTAACCGTTCTACTATCCAATTTCAAATTTAATGTCCACGAATTAAATTACAATTTAAAAATTCAGAGCCCGAAACAGTGGCTCTGATACCAGTTGTTGGGAAATAGGTTGCACAGATCTATTCGGGATGAATATTTAAATAAAAATTTAATTCATTAATTATTACTAGCATGAATTAATCCTATATTAATTCAAATAATAATTGCAACAACAAATCATGCATATAAAAAGCCACGTAAAACCTACGCATGCGAAATCTACGGGTTTACGTGAACGTACCTCTCGGGATGGCAGTGACTTTGGTTGGACGGACTAACCAAACGGATTTCCCAAGTATTCCCTTAGCCCTTGCTCGATAATCCAGTGGAAGGATACTCGCGAACAATTTAACAAAAGGAAAAAATAAACTTTGTTGCACCACTTATGTGGATTTGCTAATATTTCCAACACATGGAATTGTACTTGGGAATGAACTAATTATCCCCTATTTATAGGAGAGGGAGTGGTCAAAATTTTAGTGATATTTCAATGTGGGAAAAGACCTTTCTTGGTCACCAAGAAATCTTGAATATATCCCTTATATTCTTTTTTCCATAATTAAAATATTCCACAAAAATCCCACCTCCTCAATATATGGAATTTTCATAAATTTGGAGTGCAAGATTTCAAGATTTGGATCTTCTTGAATTTATGAGATATTCTTGCATTTCAAGAAATACATATCTTCCATAATATATTTTCAAGAAAATCAAGAAAATCTTTCTTGCCCTCTATTTTCAAAATTTCGAAATATCCCTTATGAAAAACCAAGTGGGAGATTTCTTGAATTTAATGAGATAACCTTGTATTCCAAGAATACATATCTTCATTCCATAACAAAATTCAAAGAAAATCTTTCTCACTCTTTTATCCATAAATTTTGAAAATTTAGAGGAAATATAAGCAACAATATTTATTTTATTTTAATCACCTTTTCAGTTATTGGACTATATGTTGGGCTACTCAGGGGGCCTTTAGGAGAATTAAGATTGGACCTTCTAATGGATCTTGAATATCTAATATTGAGCCACAATATAATTCAAGCCCATAATATTAATTAATCCCACTACATAATTAATATTGCACTATCCATCTTAACCCATATTACAGTCAATATGGCTCCCGGTCATTATTTCCCGTGTTTAAGATTATCTAGCCCATTAATTAATTCAAGCCACTGAAATAGCTTTCCGTTAATTAATATCCTTTGTCATTGGTCGAGGAACAGTTCAACATTATTATCCATACCGGAAACTAATTCCACTTGCAAGATTTGGTATGATAAAACTTATGAACCACCCAAGCGGGCAAATCAAGCAAGCGTACTTGCACACGATTCTTCGTATTAAATCTTAGCAATCACATGTGACCAATAATATTGCCCAAGATAAAAAGTATTGAATCTCTATGATTCGCTACCCATGATAAGTCAAAGCAATAGTTACCAATCCCACGTGATCCTATTTAAGGGACGAAGGTTAAGAAATAACGAACCACTGAGGTCTAATTCTTCCTTGTTCAGTTCTGAAGAATTTATCCTCCTGTAGGTCCTATTCAGCGCATCAGTCATGCACTAGTGTAATCTCTTGGTCAAGACAAACCAATCTGAGCCTTACACCTCAACCTTTCGCGATGGTTGTTCATTTCCATCTAGGTCGTGAATGACGTACTTTTAGTTACAAGGGACTGTTAATTTAATCTTCTGTGATCTGGTATCACTAAATTAACTACAGTGTAACACGTACGAATTATTGAACAGTTATGCAGTAAATATATATAACATTCAATCATATTTAAAGCATCAGTGATAAACAATTTATTTCAGTAAATAAGTCTGAAAATTCAGTTTCGATTATACAAAGTAAAAAGCATACTTTTCAGTATAATCCCAACACCTAAAACTAAGGGATGAGATTTCTATGCTAAGAACAATGGGATGAACACTTATAAAATAAACTTGAATTTTGTGGTCTTCGTGCGGAAATCTTGCTATAGTATGAGCTTGATGATAATTTTCGTGTGTTCACTATGAAGAGCAATCCCATATTTATAGACCTCGAAATCAAAGAGCCGTTGGAGAGCAATTTGAATTTCAGGCTATTTTTGTTAGGTTGCAGGATTGATTTGATGTGCTTTAGGGAGGGCATGGCCGAAAGCGTGTGTAGTTTTCCATTCTAGGCGTTTGACTATGCAGCGCCGAATCCCGCATTGTCAGCTCCGTGCATACGTGTCTTGTTCTCATTGGTTGACAAGTACACTTTTCAGTGTTTGTTCTACCAACTAAAGTTGACATTCTTCTTGTTCAGATCAACAATGTATGACTTGGTGTAACATCAGTTGACACCTGGTGTGAGCTGACTTGATCAGATAAAACTGATCAGTCTACCTGATAGAGTCTTCTGGTGCCAGTTGTCTTAGCTCAACTAGCAGACTCGGCTGATGTAGGTCTTCTGGTCTTCTGGACTTGATCTTCTGGTAGTCTTCTGATCTTCAGGTCTTCTGAACTTGAGCTTCATGTCTTCACTTGATCATCTGACTTCGTTTGGTCTTCTGTCTTGACTTGTCTTCTGACCTCATCTGGTCTTCTGATCTTCTGACCTGACCTATACATATTGAGTTACCCCTCAATATGTGACCTATTTTATACATCAATTGTCTATACATTTCAGCTGGTCATCCTATCCTGATTCTAAGTCATCAGTCAGCTAACAGGTCTAACTGGTCCTAATACAATCTGTTTTGGAACTTCCATCAAAACTAAATACAAATTTCCCAACATGGGTAATTGTTGGGGGATAAATTTAATAAGATTTTGATTAGATCCCAAAACCCCCCCTGATGTATGACATGTTCAGGATAATCTTGATAGTCTGAGACTCATGGTTCAGTATAGAATAACTCAGAAGATATCTGCACCATGTATAGTCAGCAGATATAGATCAGGGAATCTTAATATACGGAAGACTCAGAATATACTGAAGACTCAGAAGATACTGAAGACTCAGAATATACTGAAGACTCAGAAGATACTGAAGACTCAGATATCACTAAATACTCAGATGGACTCTGAAGACTATCTGCTTGAGGACATACAAAACTGAGGAAGATGCACATTTACAAGAAATAAATGTTGCTCAAATATTTAAGTACAGACAAAAGTAACTAGAACTAAGTGTTGTTTAAAGTTATATCACTCAGAGATATTGACCTAAAAAGAGCCGTTTTGTTTGTCTACACTCACTGAAGACAAAGAACCAATCAGAGAAAGACAACATCAGTGCTTTTCATCGACCTTCGAAAGCGACGAGACCTTTGAATATGTCAGTAGTACTATGTTCCAGTTCACAGAAGATTGGTGATTGGCTACATGGCTGCATATTTCCTAAAACATGCAATGGAGTGTTCAAACCCTAAAAATAGCCGTTCATCAATAAACAGAAGAGGAAACCCTTGATGCTATCTCTTCCAACGGATAGTTTTCAAGTGTGACCTTCGAGAAGTTGCCTATAAATACCAGTGACCTTCACCATTGAAAGGTTACGGGAAATCAAAGAAACTCCAAAGCTCATTCGTATTCTTGCAAATTGAAGCACTAGAAAAACCTAAGATTTCCCAAGTGTTTCACATTGAAGAGAGCTCATTTCACTAAGCCTAGATTTGATAGATATATCCAAAGCTTAGTAGAGATATCCTAGCCTTTGCATTTGTTCTTATTGTAAAGGATATCTCACCTTAGTTGGAAACCAACCCAACCCAAACCCTATTATTAGAAAGTTTGAGTGTGTGTGTGATTGTTGGTGAGAAAGAGTTGTAAAGAGTGAGTAAGCTGCAGTTTAGTCAGCCAGAAAGCTCTAGAGAAGAAGTGAGTAAGTTGTTTTAGACAGTCATAAAGCTTGTGTGTGTTGAGTTAGTAAGCTGCAGTGAGTCAGCCAGAAAGCTCAAGGTAGAAAAGTTAGTAAGTTGCTGTGTTCAGCCTGAAAGCTTTAGGTGATAGTGTGTTAAGGAATTTCTCTGAAGACCAGAGAGAGTGGACATAGGAGCTTTATCTCTGAACCACTATAATTTGCTGTGTTGTTTGCTTTATGTATTGCATTTTAGCTGTTGCATATTTTCACTGAAAGCATACTGATTTTCTAGATATTCAGTTGGAAACAATCCACTGAACTTGCATCAAACTTGATCACAGTCTTAACCACTGTTTTACTAAGGAAAGAATTTTCAGCAATATAAAACGAGTATAAACTTAGGGCCAACACATTCCGCACTCTTGATTAGCTAGAACAGATAGTTACCAAACTGAACAAACTCTCCTGAGTATTCAGTAAGATAATTATTTGATCCAAGCTTCTCAGGATCTCTGATAAAACTCAGAATCAGTTGGGCTAATCTGAAGCTATTGAAAGCTGCTCAGGATCACTGTCTCAGTATACTTTGACTCAGGACAAATTGTGCTTCTCAGGGCAAAATTCTCAGGACATCTTGACCCTTTTGATCTCAGTAAAGAAATTTTTTAAAAATCACTGAACACGTGTATTCCCCCCCATACACGTGCAAGACTCGTTTGTACCGGGACCAACAAGTGGTATCAGAGCAGTGGTTCATTTTGACCACTTGCTTTGGTAGCCATAGTCTATTTGCTGAAAGACTTTGGTGGTCTAACTGAATAGATCATATTGCTAATATCTTACAAGGCTCATTCATCATGCCTTCTAAGAAACTTCCTATGTTCTCTGTTGAGAGCTATGACCTATGGAGATTGAGAATGCAGGCACACCTGTATTCTAAGCATGAAAGAATGTGGAGAGTGGTCTCTCAAGGACCATTTAAGTACACTGTTGTGAATCCTAGAATCACTGATGCTGAGAAAGATGATCCAAGAGATGAGTTCCCTAAGCCTAATGACCAACTTACTCCTGATGAGAGAAAGTTAGTCAATCTAGACTATATTGCCAAAGATACTCTATATAACACTATTGATGATGGTGTTATGGGGATGATTTCTCACTGTGAAACTGCCAAAGAAATATGGGACACACTTGCTATCATGTGTCAAGGCACAGATCATATCAAAGAGAATAAACTTTTTGTTGCCATTGGAAAGTTTGACAGCTTTGAAATGGAAGATGGTGAATCCATTGACAAACTGGAAGTCAGATTCACTAGCATTATGAATGATCTGAATGCTCTTGGGAAAAGATATCCATAGAGAGAAGTGGCACTGAAAATTCTTAGAGGATTATCTAAGAAATGGGATATACATGCTGTGGTGATTGAAAACACCAAGAATATTGATTCTATGCCATACCAACAAGTTTTCTCTGAATTGAAAGCTTATGAATTTGTGATTGACAAGAAAACTAAGAAATCTGACATCAAAGATGAGTCTTCATCTAGCAAGAATGTGGCTTTCAAAGCCAAAGAGAAATCCTGTAAAGCTAGAGAGTCTGATAACTCACTTGCCAAAAATCAGGATGAGCAAGAGGATAAGCTAGTACTGATGGCAAGGAGGTTTGAAAGACTCAATAGCAGATATGGAAAATACAAGAAGTACTATTAGAACAACAGGTACAGGAACAGAAATAACTCAGAAGCTGAGGACAAATCCACTGAGAAAAGGAAGGACCACAAAGCTGAAGGATCCTCATCCAGAAAGAAGGACTCCAAAACCAAGGAGGAAAGTGATCAGGATGATGATGCCAACAGATGCTATAACTGCCAAAAGAAGGGTCACTTCCAGTATGATTGTCCTGAGCTGAGTGCCAAGGAAAGAATGGAGAGACAAGCCAAGAGAGACAGAAAGATCTCTAGCAAGAAAGCTATGATTGTTGAAGAAGAAGAACAATCTGAAGAAGGTTCCAGTTCTTCAGAAGAGATATTCTCAGATAGTGACAGTGATGATAATTGCCTTGTTGCTATGGAGGAGGTAAATTCTTCTATCTCTGTTGTTGCTCCTACACAAGCACCTGAGTTTTCAAGTTCAACTGTAACCAGTAACTTTGACCAGATGGATTCTTTTGAGAATCTTATGAAGGACTATTCCGTGTTACAAGAACTGCTCATAGACACTCAAGAGCAGAATAAGGAACTGACTGCTGAAAATCTGAGGTGGAAAAACTCTAATACTGCTGAAATCACTTCTCAATTAATGAGAACTACTGATGAACTTGATGTTCTGAAAGTACAACTCTCAGAAAAGGAGAAAGTGATAGATACCCTGAATGGAAAATTAGAGAAATCCACTGAGGAAAATCAGCTTATCAGGACTGAATTCAATGACCTCTTTGAGAAGCATGAATCTCTAAAGAAAAGTGAGGATAGTGTGCGGAGAAAGTTAGCTCTATTGAATTCTGCACCTAAAGTAATAGATAAAATTCAGAGTTATCAAAGACCTGCAACTATAAAGGCTGGATTGGGATATAATCCAGGGGGAACCTCACAAGGTCTTGAATCGTCGCTTTTTTTAGTAGCACTAAGACTGTCTTTGTTAAACCGGTGGCATGTACTAATCTTCTTACTGAAGAACAACCCCGTGTTTTAGACAAGGGTAAAGGACCTATGGTTTCAGAAAAAACTAAAAATTCAGGATAGAAACCCAAACCTCAGGAAAAGGCTAGAAAACCTGAACACTCAGTAGGAAATCTTCAGGCCAGTACTTCAAAGCCTCAGGGTAAGAATACCAACCTGAAGAGATCCGCACTGAACCATCAGAGGAATTTTAAGAAGAGAAACACTCAGCAGAGATATTCTCAGCTGAAAAGACCAAGTCCTCAGATTACTGAAAGACCATAATTTCAGTACAGGTAATCTAAACCCCACTTGCCTAAGGGTAAAAGTTTCCTGAACCCAAGTCAGCAAAGACATAGACCAGCTGCACCAAGGCCAAAGCATTGGAACAAGAGGCCTTAACCCAAGAAGAACTCTAAGGCTCATGTTCATGCTTAGGCTGGCACTCATACACAGGGTACTGCCAAGGC
Organism: Stenogyne calaminthoides; assembly: GCA_037126765.1. Classification (NCBI taxonomy): domain Eukaryota; kingdom Viridiplantae; phylum Streptophyta; class Magnoliopsida; order Lamiales; family Lamiaceae; genus Stenogyne; species Stenogyne calaminthoides. The sequence continues at coordinate 18,681,046 of JBBCBC010000002.1, forward strand.
ACATAGGGTGGTGAATGTGTATGTAGATGTTTATGGAAGACAAATCAGCCACTCTAAAGCAATTAGAGTTATCAGACAGATTAGAGTTCCAAAAGATACAGCTAACCTGGTAGGACCCTACAACAAATGGGTACCTAAGAACTGATCTGTTTTTCAGGTAAAGGAAAAGGGCACTAAGCTGAATGAAGACAACATAGCCCTGATGAGTGGAAATGAAGTAGCTCCTGCTGCATGGTATCTGGACAGTGGATGTTCAAGGCACATGACAGGATATAAACAATACTCACTGACTATGTTGAGCAAAAAGATTCAGATTACTTTTGGAGATAACTCCAAAGGACAGACTGAAGGAAATGGAACTCTTAAAGTGGATTCTGTTCATATCCATGGTGTTTCTTATGTGTCTGGTTTAAAGCATAATTTTCTTTCTATCAGTCAATTCTGTGACAAAGGATTCAGTGTTGAGTTCTCAAAGAACTTATGTTATGTGAAAGATAATGCTTCACAACAAAAATTACTGACTGGTACTAGGAAAGGGAATGTGTATCTTGCTGATTGGAAATTATCTCCTAAAGATACATGTTTGGTTGCAAAAAGTTCTACTGATACCAGTTGGCTGTGGCACAAAAGACTGAATCACTTAAACTTCAAAACCCTGAACAAACTTGCAAGATTGGCACTTGTGAGGGGGTTACCAAATGAAGTGTTCAGTAAAGATCATATATGTGATGCTTGTCAGAAAGGAAAACAAATCAGAGCATCATTCAAAAGCAAAGTAGAGGTTTCTACTGACAGAATACTTCAACTGTTACATATGGATCTCTTTGGTCCAGTAACATTTGTGAGCACTAATGGCAGGAAAAATACACTTGTGGTAGTTGATGACTACTCTAGATATATTTGGGTCATATTCTTACTCTGTAAGAAAGAGACTCAGACAAAACTGCCTGACTTTACTGAAAAAACTCAGTTCTGAAAAGAATCTGACTGTGGTCAAGATCAGATCAGACAAAGGAACTGAATTTATCAATCACATTATATCTGATTATTGTGCAGCAAATGGAATAAATCATGAAACATCAGCTGCGAGAACCCCACAACAAAATGGTATTGCTGAAAGAAGAAATAGGACTCTGAAAGAAGCTGCAAGAACAATGATTGCTTAAGCTGATATTCCTAAGAGGTTTTGGGCTAAATCCATCAACACTGCATGCTACTCTCAGAACAGATCCATGCTGACAAAGAATAAAGGCAAAACACCATATGAGCTGTGGAATGAAAGGAAGCCTTTGTTTCTTTCTTTCGTGTGTTTGGTTGCAAGTGTTTCATACACAATAATGGTAAAGATCAGTTGAAAACTTTTGATAGCAAAACTGATGAAGGAATATTCTAAGGATATTCTGAAGTCATTAAAGCCTTCAGGGTTTACAACTGTAGGACTCTTATTGTGGAAGAAACACCTCATGTTGTTTTTGATGAATCTACTTGTGTTCAGAAGAAACAGGAACATGAATCAGGAGATCTGATCAAGAGAATCACCAGACTTAGCCTGAAGAAAAATGATAAAACAACCTCTGAGCCTGAAAATAAGAAGTCAATCACTCTCTATGAATGGAGTGAATCAGACTCAGACAAAGAAGCTCAGGATGAATATACTCAGAATGGTGAAACTCAGGATGATAATTCTCCACTGAAGGAAAGCCGACACACTGAAGCTGACCCATCTGAACATACACCAGTTCAGACTCAGGTATGTAATGACAATGAATATGTGGTCACAGCTGAGGCAAACTCTGAATCTATCAACCAAGGGGGAACAAATGTCACTAACAATGTTCTGAATGGAATTTCCCCTGAGGAAGATGATTCACTCTCTCCTTTTCTGTTGTTCCCTGAATTTGATGAAATATCTGAACCTAACATTTCTGATATTGAAAATACTACTGAAGGGGGGACATCAAGGAGAAGATTGTTGGATAGTCATCCTACAAGTCAGATTGTGGGTGATCTATCAGAAGGTGTTAAAACAAGAAGGTTCCATGGAGAAAGTGCTTTGTTCTGCTGCTTCCTATCTGAAAAGGAACCTACTGAGATTGAAGAAGCTCTTCAAGATTCTTTCTGGATTACTGCTATGCAAGAAGAGTTGAATCAGTTCACTAGAAATGAAGTTTGGGAGCTAGTGGACAGACCTAAGAGGCACAATGTAATTGGAACAACAACATTGTAAGAAACAAGGCAAGGCTAGTTGCACAAGGTTATTCCCAAGAAGAAGGGTTGGACTATGATGAAACCTTTGCAACTGTTGCAAGACTAGAAGCCATCAGATTGTTTCTTGCATATGCTGCTCATATGAAATTCACAATTTATCAGATGGATGTGAAAAGTGCATTTCTGAATGGTGTACTTAAGGAGGAAGTTTTGTTGGGATTATACTGAAAAGTATGCTTTTTACTTTGTATAATCGAAACTGAATTTTCAGACTTATTTACTGAAATAAATTGTTTATCACTGATGCTTTAAATATGATTGAATGTTATATATATTTACTGCATAACTGTTCAATAATTCGTACGTGTTACACTGTAGTTAATTTAGTGATACCAGATCACAGAAGATTAAATTAACAGTCCCTTGTAACTAAAAGTACGCCATTCACGACCTAGATGGAAATGAACAACCATCGCGAAAGGTTGAGGTGTAAGGCTCAGATTGGTTTGTCTTGACCAAGAGATTACACTAGTGCATGACTGATGCGCTGAATAGGACCTACAGGAGGATAAATTCTTCAGAACTGAACAAGGAAGAATTAGACCTCAGTGGTTCGTTGTTTCTTAACCTTCGTCCCTTAAATAGGATCACGTGGAATTGGTAACTATTGCTTTGACTTATCATGGGTAGCGAATCAGAGAGATTCAATACTTTTTATCTTGGGCAATATTATTGGTCACATGTGATTGCTAAGATTTAATACGAAGAATCGTGTGCAAGTACGCTTGCTTGATTTGCCCCCTTGGGAGGTTCATAAGTTTTATCATACCAAATCTTGCAAGTGGAATTAGTTTCCGGTATGTATAATAATGTTGGACCATTCCTCGACCAAGGACAAAAGATATTAATTAACGGAAAGCTATTTCAGTGGCTTGAATTAATTAATGGGCTAGATAATCTTAAACACGGGAAATAATGATAGGGAGCCATATTGACTGTAATATGGGTTAAGATGGATGGTGCAATATTAATTATGTAGTGGGATTAATTAATATTTATGGGCTTGAATTATATTGTGGCTCAATATTAGATATTCAAGATCCATTAGAAGGTCCAATCTTAATTCTCCTAAAGGCCCCCTAAGTAGCCCAAGATATAGTCCAATAAATGAAAAGGTGATTAAAATAAAATAAATATTGTTGCTTATATTTTCTCTAAAATTTTTGAAAATTATGGATAAAAGAGGGAGAAAGATTTTCTTTGAATTTTGTTATGGAATGAAGATATGTATTCTTGGAATACAAGATTATCTCATTAAATTCAAGAAATCTCCCACTTGGTTATCTATATAGTAAATTTCGAAATTTTGAAAATATAGTGGGCAAGAAAGATTTTCTTGATTTTCTTGAAAAGATATTATGGAAGATATGTATTTCTTGAAATACAAGAATATCTCATAAATTCAAGAAGATCCAAATCTTGGATTCTTGTACACAAAATTTTCGAAAATAATCCATAATAGAGGAGGTGGGATTTTTGTGGAATATTTTAATTATGAGAAAAAGAATATAGAAGATATATTCAAGATTTCTTGGTGACCAAGAAAAGTCTTTTCCCACATTGAAATATCACTAAATTTTCGACCACCCTCCCTCTTATAAATAGGGGATGATTAGTTCATTCTCAAGTACAATTCCATGTGCTGGAAATATTAGCAAATCCACATAAGTGGTGCAACAAAGTTTATTTTTTCCTTTTGTTAATTGTTCGCGAGTATCCTTCCACCGGATTGTCGAGCAAGGGCTAAGGGAATACTTGGGAAGTCCTTTTGGTTAGTCCGTCCGACCAAAGCCCTTTGCCATCCCGAGAGAATGCGTTCACGTAAACCCGTAGATTCGCATCGTAGGTTTTACGTGGCTTTTTATATGCATGATATGTTGTTGCAATTATTATTTGAATTAATATAGGATTAATTCATGCTAGTAATAATTAATGAATTAAATTTGTATTTAAATATTCACCCCGAATAGATCTGTGCAACTCATTCCCCAACAATCGTATCGAGCCTTTGTTTGAGACTCTGAATTTTTTTAAATTGTAATTTAATTAAGTGGACATTAATTTTGAAATTGGATAGTAGAACTGTTAGATCTGTTTTGCAGGTATCCAATTATCATGGATTTTAATGTTTTATTTTGCATGCATATAAACTGTGTTTTTTTTAATTCGATTTGTTCGGATTTGTTTTGCCTCGTGAGAAAATCCACGAGTAGACTAGGATTTGTTTGATTTGATCAATGTAATAGACTAGTCTAGATCTAGGTTTATTTATTTTTGTAAATAAATTGTAACCGGATCGGGAACGAAGAGACGAAAGAATTAAAGGGCGAAATCCGTAAACGGGGCGGGAAATACTGGCACGATGGGCCTTGAGGGAGGGCGGCAGGCCGTATGAAGGATGAGTGGTCGCAGGCGGTGCACGCTCGAGCCGAAGCGGACGGGCGGATCTGTGGCATGGCGCGCAGATATGTGAATCTGCAGATATCGACGGGCTGCGCCGAGGACGCGGGCGAGGCATGCGGCGCTTATCTTGTGATGATGTCTTGTGAATCTGGATGTCGCCTCTTACCGAGAATCGCCGAACCCCGCCGATACTGGGGCTTTGAGCCTTTGGCGGGCCTGACCCCCGGGAGTCTTAGAAAGGCTGCTAAGGTACATCCCCAGCCAAGTGGCCGGGGATCTTGGCGTCATCATCTTGTTTGCTTGGCGTGTGATTCGAGGCAAGTATTTTTTTTTTGAGACGAGCGAGTGGGAGAAATTGAGGCGTGTTTCTTCAAGATCAAGCCAAGAAAAATCAAACCATGACAATTGGATAATTTGTGCCCAATATGTTTATTTTTACATTTTTTGCTTGATTTAATTTGTGCTATCTTATGCTTTATTTAATTTGTTTAAATGTGTTTGCATGAGGGTTGCCAAATTGAAAAATCTCAACTCAAAATTACTAAGTATGTTTTAAATAATTAATTGACAATTTTATTAGGATAATAAAATTGAATTAATTTTTGACCTCCATGATTTATTTATTTGTGAATTCTTTTGGAGAAATTCTCCACGGGGCCGGTCAAAAGATAGGTTTCACATGAATGAATTCCAAAGCGGATGATTGTGGGTTATTACTAGTGGTGGCGATGACCCTCCCCACGAGGCTCGATCAAAGCGAAATAGTAATCCCAGTATTTAATCATGGTTATTACTTAGGTATAAAATTGATATGCATATACTTCCTCAAGTCCCCTGTCAATTTTATATTGGGTCAAGTGGGAGCCAACTATTAATCTGGATATTAAAGGTTTTGTAAATTCTTGTTTTAACTTTCGCTTGAATGTGTTTAAATAATGACCCACCCCACGTGGCTTATTTAAACTGTTTTTGAGATGTTGGTCGATGCATGTTCATATTTTTTGAGATTTTAAATATGATGAATGTGATCGAACCTTGTGATATACTTGTGCTATTGCATATAGTTGTTTATTTCAGTTCAGCATGTCGTTACCTTTTAATCCACTGTTATTATACTTAAAGTCAATACGATATGGAAAATATAATGATTGGAAAATTATAATTGTCCTAACTGCACAAAAGCACAAGTGGATTTTGACACACAAAAATCAGATGAGCCAACTGACGAGTCAAAACATGCGGGACTCGTCAGATCACCTTGCGAGAGATGTCGTCGCTGGAATGGTGGAGGAAAACCCGTAAGGGATTACGTCCTCAAAATAGATGGCCCATCTGAACAAACTTGAGATTCTGAGTGCATATTATGATCTGGAGACTCAGATGAATTTGGTACTTCACTCTCTGCCCAAACGGTTTTTGAGCATTTTGGCCTCGCTAGCTAATTTGTTGCAAACTTTTGGTCTCGGCATAAATGATGAAGAGGCACTAAACTCAAGCTTTGATGGCAAGTGGTCCGTCTTCATCTTCTAGGCCAAAGGTAGGCAAGATAAAGAAGAGGACCAAAGGCCATAAGCAATAAAACTCAACTGTTGCCAAGGGCAATGGTAAGATGAGGAATGCTTGTTGTGTTAAGGAAAATCCAAAGAGGAAGTGCTTAAGCTGCGGTGAGAGAGGACAAATGGAGGTTTTGCCTGTTCCAACCCCAAAAGGGACGGAAAGAAAGGTAATTCTCACGCACTAGTTGTTGAAACTTGTTTAGCGGCGTATACTTCTCATTCGTGGGTGGTTGATACGAGATCCACTAATCATGTTGGCTTCACGGGTTCTAAATGATCCGACAACTTAGTGGGAGTGAGATCCTCATCACACTGGGCAACGTTACGAAAATAGAAGACATTGCAATGCTACGTAAGTGGCAGATATTGCAATGCTACGATAGTAACGATTATTGCAATACTACGCAAGTAGCAGACATTGCAATGCTACATGAGTAGCAGTTAAAGCAGTGGGAGAAGTGCACCTATCTTTTGAAGATAAAGTTTTTTGAGATTATCTTTATGTTTCCAGTTTTAGAAAGAATTCACTTTCAGTTTCTAAAATTCGATTAAAGGACACTAAGTTTCTTCTAATAAGAATGACATCATTTTTAATTGTTCGCGAGTATCCTTCCACCGGATTGTCGAGCAAGGGCTAAGGGAATACTTGGGAAGTCCTTTTGGTTAGTCCGTCCGACCAAAGCCACTGCCATCCCGAGAGGTACGTTCACGTAAACCCGTAGATTCCGCATGCGTAGGTTTTACGTGGCTTTTTATATGCATGACATGTTGTTGTAATTATTATTTGAATTAATATAGGATTAATTCATGCTAGTAATAATTAATGAATTAAATTTGTATTTAAATATTCACCCCGAATAGATCTGTGCAACTCATTCCCCAACAAGTTTATGTGGAACAACCTCCAGGATTTTGTCAGAATGACCAAGTTTACAGGCTCAGAAAAGCCTTGTATGGTCTGAAGCAAGCACCCAGAGTATGGTATGATACTCTTTCTCAGTTTCTTACTGACCATGGCTTTATCAAAGGAACTGTTGATAGAACCTTGTCCAGGATAGAAGATGGGAATGATATTTTACTAGTTCAGATTTATGTAGATGACATCATATTTGGATCACCTAATCATCAGATGTGTGAAATGTTTTCTGCTCTGATGAAAGGAAAGTTTGAGGTGTCTATGATGGGGGAGATGAATTTCTTTCTAGGACTTCAGGTGAAACAAACTAAGGAAGGAATATTCATCAATCAAGCAAAATACATCAGAGATCTGATTGCTAAGTATGGTGTACAGAACTGCAATGCAGTTAGAATTCCTATGAATACTAACTACAAGATGGATCCTGATCCTGAAGGCAAGTCAGTAAATCATACTGATTATAGAGGGATCATTGGATCATTGCTATATGTCACAGCAAGTAGGCCTGATATTACCTTTGCTGTTGGGATATGTGCAAGATACCAAGCTAATCCTAAGGCTAGTCACATGGAAGCTGCTAAAAAGATTTTGAAATATCTTAAAGGTACTGTGAATAGAGGATTATGGTATCCAGCTGATGATAACCTTGAATTAACTGGTTATTCAGATACTGATTATGGGGGATGTAGAATTGACAGGAAGTCAACTACAGGAACTTGTCAAATTTCTTGGAAGTAAACTGATATCATGGTTTTCAAAGAAACAGACATCAGTAGCAACCAGTACTACTGAAGCTGAATACATGGCTGCAGGAAGCTGTTGTGCACAGATTCTTTGGCTCAGACAACAACTGAGAGATTATAAAATTATAGTCAATGAAGTACCTATATTTTGTGACAATAATAGTGCAATTGCTATTACACAAAATCCGGCATTGCACACCAGATGTAAGCATGTTGATATCAGACATCACTTCATCAGAGATCATGTTGAGAAAAAGGATATAAGAATGGAGAAAATTCATACTGATAAACAGAGAGCTGATATCTTGACTAAACCTTTGGCTGAATCAAGATTTCAGGAACTATCAGTTGAATTGGGTATGTTGGATCCAGGTGAATAAAGTAATCTGAAAAAAATTGAAGGTTTTCAGATGCATGAAGTTTTTCAGGTTTCACTGAAAAACTCAGGATAAAATAAGGTTATTATTGCTTAGTCTTAGGAAACTCAGTAACCTTAACTCAGTTATCAAAAATTACTGAATTTATCAAGGTAAAAAATCAGTAAGACTGATGATCAAATTAGCCTGAAGAAGTTAGACTCATGCACATTTATTGTCTAACTGACTCTCAGAAATCATTGGACATAAATGATAAAACACTTGGAGGAATAAAATGGGCGGGACGTTTGAAATTCTCGAGGAATAGTCAATAGTCTGTAGAAACACTGTTCATTATTGACCAATAAGGATAAATTGGCGGCTACTACTTGCAAAATCGTCCTTTCAAATACCCATTTTTAGTTATTTTAATCTTGACCGTCGATTCCCTAATCTACGCGATTTTCCATAAATCAAAGTTATATACCCATTACAAAGACTTCATTCAAGCCTTATTTCTAGAACCTTCATCTTCACAATACTCTGTATTCCCAAAAATTCTCCGATTACTCGAGTTCTCCACTTTCCAAAAACCCTTCACAAAAATCACCAAAATGACGCTCTCTGTCTTTCACAAACTTTTCGTTACCAACAAACCCTGGTACGAAAATGTTGTTTCTCTGGAAAGCACATCCAATGCAGCTCACGAGGAGGAGGCGTTACACATGCTTCGACTGGCAAAACTTACCTGTCTGGTCGCAAATCAACCAGATGCTGAATACTCCAAAGAGGTAATAGAGTTTGTTTCTAATATGCAATTAGATGAAGAAAATTGCATAGACTCTAAGATCACGGTGTCGCATCTAGTGCGGACGAAAAAATATGTGGATTTTGTTAAGGAGTTGTATATTATCCCTAAGAACTTGAATGTCATATATGAGCTGAATGATAGAGGGGAGGACCCTACTTTGTATATGGTAGGTAGGGAACAAGAATATTTGGATCAAATTGCTGAGCATCCGGTAAAGTTTGAAGCTACATTGAATAAAAAGCATTTGAAAGCTAAATATCGAGTACTTTTAGATATTGTGAGCAAATGCATGATGAGTGGATCTGGTAATTTCGAGTAGATAAGCAAGCCTAAGTTGAGGTTAATGGTGGCAATTGAGGACTCTCCCTCAAGAGCATTTAATTGGTTGCAATATTTGATAAAGGTAGTAAGCGATCAATCCAAGCATATTCAAAAGGTGAATGGCACTGTGGTGATTAAAGAAAAAATCCTACATGCAACCAAGATTGCATTTATCTTAGAAACGTGCAGAGAAGAGGAGGACATCTTTGCCGATTCAACTGCTTTCCCAAGATCCAAGATCATGTTTAAACCAACTAATAAGACGTTGAGGGGGAAGAAAGAAAAACCTACTGAGTCTCAGGAGGAGACTGTAGAAGAAGAGGCGGAGGAGGATACCTCAGTGGTTGAGCCGATCAGAGAAACCAGACAAACCACTCAGAAAAATACCGAGGAAAGTGAGGAAGAAGCTAAGCAAGCCAGAGGGAAAGCCCTGATGAAAATCAAAAGGGAGAAGGGAGAAAAGCTGAAGAAAAAGGCATTGGCTCCTCAAAAGCGAAAGAGACTTCATACTATTGCTGAGAAGGAGGCCAGTGATGCTGAAAAGATTCAAACTGACGATCAGCAAGGGTTGAAATCTCCACTTCAGGTTCTTGCTCAAGTGGTGAAAAATATTGAGGAACATGAAACTGAAGAGAATGTGTTCTCAGACGTACTTGAGACCTCATTAGGATCTGATAAGATATCACAAGAAATCTTCAAGGGACCTCAGATCACGACTGAAAAGGGACCAACTCAGACCTCAGATCAAACAGAAGCCCAGGATCTACTAAACCTGGATGCCCTCCTGAATGAACCATTTCTTGATCCCTCAGCAGTACAACTCATACAATCTGAGCCTACTGTTTCTGAGAGCCCAAAGTTAAAGAAGGGAGAGGCTGAAGAAACTGAATGACGAAGCAAGGGGGAACGGTTCATCTTGGACAGATACCCTGAACTGAATGCTTATCCTGACCTTCATGATATTTTCTTCAGGCTCAGGACAACGGTTTTTATCCTGAACCAATCACTCCCGGAGATCCTGAACATTGCCTCCTTCAGAGGAGAAGAATGGTGGAGTGCTGAGACTGCTGCTCTGACAGAATTCTTAGGGTTCAGAAAAACCAAGCTCCGGATGAAAGTGGCTGACTTTGATGAGCTGGTAAAGAGAAAGGTGGCTGAGAAAAGGAAAGTTGAGGCTGGTGAATCTAGTTCTCATAATCATGAAGAAGAAAGGGATCAGGGAGGAGAAGGAGAAAAGGAACCTGAGAAAGAAAAGGAACCTGAACAGGAAAAAGGAACTCAGGAAGATATGCAGAAAGAAGCTGACACTAAGCAGACTGATACCAGACAACCTCAGACTGAAGTTAGCACTCTTCAGGTACATTTTGGCACTATTGTAAATTATGCCAAAGTTACTGAAGTATCTATCTTTAAATATGTTGTCTATGGTATGCAGATTGAGGCTCATTTGGAGCACCCAACTCAGTTGGAACCTGTTGTACAACCTCCAATGATTGATCTAACCCCAATCCAAAGAAGATAGAGCCAATGGTGGAAAAGATGACTCAGATGGAGTTGGTTTTGGCTGATCAATCTAAAAAATTGGAGAATCTGAGTTCATCATCTGGCATGCTGCAAATACAAACAACTCTCTCAGATAAGTTGGCTGTTATGGATGGGAAGATTGATGGAGTAAATACAGAGCTCAATGCCAACATGAAGCAAATGTACCAAGACAGAACTACCTATCTTGAAGCCAAACTGGTTGAGAAGAATGATCAGATGATCAAGACAGCTGTTGAGGAAATGAGCTCTCTGCTCATGACCAAGATGACAGTTATGATGCATGATGTCTTCTCAAAACAGTTTGCTCCACTTTCGGATGAATTCTCAATGGCCAAAAACTACATGATGAGGCAAGAAGATGAGCATGATTAGTTGGCTGGGGTGGTGCGCAGTATGGGCAAAGAGCAATTGTACATGGATACTGCATTGACCCAACTTCTCCCAAGGTATGATACCAAAAAGGGGGAAAGACCAAGTTCAAAAGGTCAACTGGATAAGTTGTTGGCACAAACCTTGGAGAAGAAAGCACAAAAGGAAACTGAGGCAAAGAAAATCATGGATGCTTTGAGTGAAATAGAGGCCACAGAAAAACTGAATTTCAAAGAAGCTGAAAAACCTACTTTCACTCAGACATCTGAACAAATCACTCAGGAAGTAATTGGTGAAAAAATGAGTGATAGAAGGATTGTTGAAACGAGCAAGGTAGGAGATGAACAAGCTAGACCAGAAAAGAGAAAAGCAGTGGCTTTTGTTGAGCCAGAAAAGAAGAAGAGAGCCAAGGTTTCAAAGCCTGCTCAGAGGAAATTGATTATGGAGTTTGAAGAATCTGAGGAAGAACCTGAGGAAGCTGAACCTGATACACAACAAAAAACCTTCGACACCAAGAAAACTCTGAGAGCCCTGCAGATTGAAAAAGAGAAAAGAACTGTTGCTTCGGTCTCAGGAGCTCCACTGATCAAAAAGAAGAAGGAAGAAGAGCAGAAAAGAAGGGGTGGTTTCAAGAAGTTCATTGGCAAAAGAAGGGGAACTGAGAAGACTCAGAAATGGCCGAACATTGATAAATGGATACCTTTACAGTTCAATGATGCATGGGAGGAAATCAAGAGAACCTTCTGGTTCTATTATGAGATTCTGAGGGAATGGAGAGAGAGCAGCTCAGACAAGAATGAGGCATTCATTGAATATCTGTTAACATTCTATCCTGAGTATCTGAAGAAATGGATAAATCTGGCAGATGAAGGCAATACTTAGATTGTTGCTCCAGGACCATATATGTATCCAGCTCTTAGGTTTGAGAATGGCTTTGTGAATGAGGCTGCCATTTCTCAGGAAATTGCTCAGTATGCCATTCAGCTTGGACTGACAGGAAACAACCCACAAATCATCAAAGAAAGAGATGAATTGAAGAAGAGGTACTTTGGGATGTTCAACTTGAAAGTGCAAGAGGATGAGATCGAAGAAGACTGAAGATGATGTTCTTCTGATTATCTGTCTTTTGTTTTCATTGTAAAATGTAACTCTTATCCTTCATCAATGAAAATTTTATCTTTGTGTTATTACAAGATAATATCTCATTATCTTTTTATATGTTTTATACGCATCTGATATGCCATTTAATGTAATAGACAACTGAAACCTGAATATAGGTTAGGTTTTCTTAAATGTAACAAGATGGTTTTGGCATCATCAAAAAGGGGGAAATTGTTGGGAGATGAATTTAATAAGATTTCGATTAGATCCCAAAACCCCTGAGTATGACATGTTCAGGAAAATCTTGATAGTCTGAGACTCAGGGTTCAGTATAGAATAGCTCAGAAGATATCTGCACCATGTATAGTCAATAGATATAGATCAGGGAATCTTAATATACTGAAGACTCAGAATATACTGAAGACTCAGAAGATATGAAGACTCAGAAGATACTGAAGACTCAGAATATACTGAAGACTCAGAAGATACTGAATACTCAGAAGATACTGAAGACTCAGATATCACTAAATACTCAGATGGACTCTGAAGACTATCTGCCTGAGGACATACAAAACTGAGGAAGATGCACATTTACAAGAAATAAATGTTGCTCAAATATTTAAGTACAGACAAAAGTAACTAGAACTAAGTGTTGTTTAAAGTTATATCACTCAGAGATATTGACCTAAAAAGAGCCGTTTTGTTTGTCTACACTCACTGAAGACAAAGAACCAATCAGAGAAAGACAACACTGTACTTTACTGACACTGAAAGCGACAGGACACTGAATATGTCAGTAGTACTATGTTCCAGTTCACAGAAGATTGGTGATTGGCTACATAGCTGCATATTTCCTAAAACATGCAATGGAGTGTTCAAACCCTAAAAATAGTCGTTCATCAATAAACAGAAGAGAAAACCCTTGATGATATCTCTTCCAACGGATAGTTTTCAAGTGTGACCTTGGAGAAGTTGCCTATAAATACCAGTGACCTTCACCATTGAAAGGTTACGAGAAATCAAAGCAACTCCAAAGCTCATTCGTATTCTTGCAAATTGAAGCACTCGAAAACCCTAAGATTTCCCAAGTGTTTCACATTGAAGAGAACTCATTTCACTAAGCCTAGATTTGATAGATATATCCAAAGCTTAGTAGAGATATCCTAGCCTTTGCATTTGTTCTTATTGTAAAGGATATCTCACCCTAGTTGGAAACCAACCCAATCCAAACCCTATTATTAGGAAGTTTGAGTGCGTGTGTGATTGTTGGTGAGAAAGAGTTGTAAAGAGTGAGTAAGTTGTAGTTTAGTGAGCCAGAAAGCTCTAGAGAAGAAGTGAGTAAGCTGTTTTAGACAGTCAGAAAGCTTGTGTGTGTTGAGTTAGTAAGCTGCAGTGAGTCAGCCAGAAAGCTCAAGGTAGAAAAGTTAGTAAGCTGCTGTGTTCAGCCTGAAAGCTTTAGGTGATAGTGTGTTAAGAAATTTCTCTGAAGACCAGAGAGAGTGGACATAGGAGCTTTATCTCTGAACCACTATAATTTGCTGTGTTGTTTGCTTTCTGTATTGCATTTTAGCTGCTGCATATTTTCACTGAAAGCATACAGATTTTCTAGATATTCAGTTGGAAACAATCCACTGAACTTGCATCAAACTTGATCACAGCCTTAACCACTGTTTTACTAAGGAAAGAATTTTCAGCAATATAAAACGAGTATAAACTTAGGGCCAACACATTCCGCACTCTTGATTAGCTAGAACAGATAGTTACCAAACTGAACAAACTCTCTTGAGTATTCAGTAAGATAATTATCTGATCCAAGCTTCTCAGGATCTCTGATAAAACTCAGGATCAGTTGGGCTAATCTGAAGCTACTGAAAGTTGCTCAGGATCAATGTCTCAGTAGACTTTGACTCAGGACAAATTGTGCTTCTCAGGGCAAAATTCTCAGGACATCCTGACCCTTCTGATCTCAGTAAAGAAAAGTTTTAAAAATCACTGAACACGTGTATTCCCCCTCCCACCCATACACGTGTAAGACTCGTTTGCACCGGGACCAACAGTAATTCTGTTGCATGATTGCACGGTGAACTTGGGTGTACAAGAGACCCACTCTAAATAATATTAATAACTAACTTAATTAAAATCGTGGCGTTACACATTTTGATGTGAAAATTTGTATTGGGTTGTAATTTTAGGGGAAAATCATGTAGGCTACGTTTGATTTAGGATTTAAGTGTGCGGAACAAGTCAAGGTTTTAAAATCTAGGAATTTAGAATCCTTGATTAATAATAGATGTATGTGTTTGTTTTGAGATTTGAGTAGAGTGAGATTTAACTTTATGTCAAATTAATGTTTAATAATGATTGATATTTTATTATTATATTATATTGAGAAGAGTAATAAAGTGTATAAAGTGTGATGTATTGGAAAGAACAATAATAGATTTTATAGGTATTTATAGGTGTTGATGAAATGTGAGATTTGAGAACCAGACTCTAAATCCAAAACTTGTATGAGACGGGGAGCGCAAAGTCCTGAGTCCATCCGTGTGAGTCCAAAAAAAAACGCAGCCGTATCGAAGGGAGTATATATCTAGATGAAATTCTTATACAAAATATTTTATAAATAGTTATTAACATAGTGTTGAATTATGTAAAATTGTAGATATAGAGAAAAACAATTGAAAATCTTTCAATAAAATACTAGCTACTCCCCCGTCCTCCAAAAGTATGCTCAGAAGGCTGAAACAAAATTTATGAAAAGATTAATTAAGTACGTCTGTAGACACAATTTTTTTATCTTAATTGTTCAATAATCATTTAATTACTCAATTCAAGATTATACTTTACTCACAATTAATTATTTTATTCATAAATGAACGTAAAAGATGTTTCAACATACTTTTGGTGATGAAGGGAGTTAGAACTTAGAAGAAGTGGAGATGGAACCAAATCCAATGAGCTTGTACTACATATCCTAGTAGGGTCATCCAAGATTCATTCACGTGTACTCAAAATTTGAAGGCACTATTTAATTCTTGAATGTCCAAACGGACCCGTGCATATGCCTAAGTTTAATTTTGGGAAAAATCTGGAATTTGAATTCAACCGGTTGTCTTCTCAGTTTCTCCCTATTCCGATGTCAACGTTACTCGAGGTTTCCCAACTCCCTCTCCCCAAACACACCTCCTCCCTTGTCTACGACCCCCTTTCTGCCTCCCTCGCTCTCCGCCATCCCGACTCCTCTTTCTCTCTCTACTCTCCCTTCTCCCCTCTTTCTCTCTCCTCTTTTCCGCCCCCCACCGCCCACGTCCCCTCCCCCACCTCCTCCGCCGCCTTCCTCCATCTCCGAACATCCCGCTCCGCCGTCGCCACCACTCTGTTTCTCGCCTCGTCCCCCCTCTCCGCTGCTACCCTGCTCCGCTTCTACGTTCTGCGCGACAGCCGATTTGTTAGAATCGGAGCTGTTTCCAATCACAGGGACCTGGCCTTCGATCGCGCCGACTCCGGCGTGGTTTTCAAGGTTAGTCATGGGGTTTCGATGAAATTGTCGGGGGGAATTAATGTTTTCTCCCTGTACTCGGTTTCCAATTCGAAGATTTGGGTGTTCGCCGTGAGTTTGATAGTGGATAATGATAACAGGGAGGCGCTGAAGCTCGTCAAGTGCGCGGTGATTGATTGTTGTTTGCCTGTGTTTACGATTAGGGTTTTGTTTCGGTTTTTGATTCTCGGGGAAGAGAATGGGGTTAGGGTTTTCCCGCTTCAGCAGCTAGTGAAAGGAAATCGTAGGAAGGAGAAGAAGAACATTGGTCGAAAGTACAATTTGAAAAATGGATTTACTAATGGAGGTGCTGTTTCAAAGGCTAATGGTGGAGTTAAAACTGTCGGGTTGGATGGAGAGTTGGACATGTTGCCTGCTAAAGGTGAAAAGAGTGAAAAGCACTCTGATTCTGGTGAGTTTTTGACTGATATCGATTTTCTTCAGTTTGCATCTATCTTTGCATAGAATCGGTGTCATTTTTCTGCTAAGTGATTAAGCTTTTAAGCTATTAGACTTCTGTGATTTGAAAGTAATTCTAGTATATGATATTGACTTGTATTCATATTCGTCAAGGGGTCATAATAATTTGCTTTTCGTACTTAGTTAGTTTTTTGTTAAATGCTCTAAGCACATCAAGGTGCCAAGGTGTACAGTGGACCGGATTTGAAAGGCTGATTTAGGCTTTATCGGATCAACCATTGGAAATGGCAAAATTCGTTTTCGTTTAATACATATATGTATAATAAAAGATAGCACAAGGAAAAAGTTTAATTTGCTGCAGATAACATCCCTAGGCAAGTTGTACCAACGAAAAAAAAGAAGAAAAAGAAGTAGATGAACTTTAAGAAAATACCAAAAAAATAATTCAGTGCAATGCTTAGCTATTGTATAACTGTCAGTGATTGGTGAACGTGCAGATCAATATACAACTCCCCTGGATGTATGACCTGAATGGTTGCTCACTTGCTCTTTCTAGTTTTTCTTCATGTTCAATATATACTATAGCCCATGTAGAATTTCTTTAAGTAACAAGAGGACATATGTTGTTGAAAAGTTTATTATACTGAAATATTGAGATATAGTGGTTGCTGATTGAGATAACCAAATCAATATGAACTTGAACAAAGAGCATGATCTTTTTTTGATGACTGGATACTAAGCAAAAAATCCAAATAATAGATCTTGTATATGCTCACATTTATGCCATTTAACTGACTTATAATAGAAGATGTATCATAAATCATGCCATTGCTGATTGTTATAACTATCTTATTGTCATATAATATATTCTTCAAATCTATTGATTTACCTCAACATTATCTTCTTATGCAAACAAAGCTAGCCCTTTTGCTGTTCCTTATTGGATCTCAAAATTTAAGTGGCATATGCCTCGAGTACACAATTTATTGCATGCATCGCGCCCTTTGAAATTAGATACTTTCTGTTTCACTGCGACTAGCTTGTCTTAAGTAATGCAGTATACTTGTGATTTTACAATATGGACTTTATGTTTTCCAACTTTATTTTTTACCCCCTTGTTTGTATGTCCTGATATCTCTAAAAAAATTCAGCATCATGGTTGACCGCATTTATCATATATTTTTTGCCTTCTGCACCGTCTCTTCTTTTCTTAATGAATTTAATGTCACATATATAACACTAGTTACCAGTTATAAAGCCTATCATTCTTAAACCTTAATTTATTTTACAGCCATTTCTCATTTTTGTTTCTCTGAAAATGCTTGACTTTCCATTAAAGCTGCTGATTATGCATTGCAATTTGCAGTGAAGTTGAGATCTCTGAAAATGAAACAAGTATCCAGAGATATGGGTTCATTTTTTGTGGCTTTTGAGGATAAGGATATAGAAAGTTCCATATCGATGAAGAGGACTGGGAAATCTGTCAAGGCAGTTTCTATCCAGGCATTATCTTCAAACTACTTTGCTGTCTTGGACACTCTTGGTGATGTACACCTTCTATGCCTTTCTTATTCCCTCGAAGAATTAGATAAACCTTGCTTCATGAAGCGGTTAACTCAAACCATGAAAGTCCTAAAGCTGGCAGTTTTCCATGATGTTTCTACAGGTATAATCCCTAACATCTCTCTCAAAATCTTATAAGTTCAGATCACTAATCTAATGTGAAATTATTCCAACATTTATCTTGTATGAAGTTTTGATGACTTAAAAAGGACACTTGACTATTTAGTCTGTAACATGCCATTCTCAATTCCATGGCTAAAAAAGTTACTCCCATAAAATTGCAGTGTCACAAACTATTTGGATGTCAGATGGATGTCATAGCCTGCACCTTATGATGGTTTCAGATATGGATACTTCCTTGGACAAGACTGAAAAGAAAGACACCAATGGAAAGCCGACTCAAAGTTCAGGTGCAACCATTCTCCGTTGCTTATTCTTTATGTCACACTCCTTGCATTAGAAACAATTATCTACTCAATTTGACTTCATGAGCTAAATATGATTCTGTATGTTAAAACGCTTAAATATGTTTCTTTGTTTCTTTTGTGGAATTCTTGGCAGACCACAATCATTATTTCAGTGACCTTTCTTCTTTTTCCTTTTCAGTTTATGCGTATAATGTAGCTTTTATTATGCTTGGTGCTTGTATGCTTTAACCTATGCTGTTGATATGAAGCCTGGTCCATTTGTTGGAATTACTGGGTTGCATCTAAACTAAGATTCTTCAAGTTTGTGAATCCAGTGTGTGCCTAATTTTTATAAGACAGGGCTTGTTTTGATCAATAAAATTTACTATGGATTTTATAACCCTCAGTTTCATATTCATGGTTCCAAAAAAACTAAATTTTCGCTGAGTTTAGATCTTTATTTTTTCTGCACAACATTGTGTTTCCCAACAATTGAATTTGAAACTGACAAATTGAAAATCCAAAATCTTGATATGTTTGAATCTTAATTTCGTAGCTATTCTACTCCAACCTCCAAACTGCCTCTTTTATCGCCCCTTTTTTCTCTTGTTGCCGCTTCATACCTTCACCTCCCTCTATTTCCACTGGTATGTCCCTCCCAAGTGTACAACCCCTATCTTGTTGTCTGAATCAGCCCCCTTTTCTTTACCTCCAAAAGGAGTCTTTAAATCCTTTTTGGCATGTTGAATTTTTTTTACTGGTATGTGTTTGTGTTGAGTTGATAAATTAATGACATAATATTACTCAATTTGTCATTGAGTTCAGTTCTTGCACTATTTTTTTTTTAAAGTCGCATTTTTTCAGAAATATTTGTTTTTCTCATGTACGAAGTGTGATACTTTCTTGTACATCTGTTGTATGTTAAAAGTAAAAAATTCATAATTGACAATCTTTAACCAAAATTGCATATTATTCAATTGTATCTGTTTGATTAACAATTTCAATGAGCGTGCCATTGTACACACTTGTGATCATTCTACTTGAAATCTCATACATCCTCTATAAGATTGGCATTTCTATTTTACATCTGTTACACAGTGCTGCCTTCCATATATAGCTTGTATTAATGCCACAGTATATCCTGAGCTTTTCAGAGATTATCATTTGCTGACCATTATCGGAATAGCTTTCCTAAACTTGCATATATTTCTCAAGTTTCCTAATATTTGTTCACTTAAGTGATAAGTCTTGTTAATATTAAACTGTTGAAAGTTGAGATTGATGGTGTTTGTTTTTTTCACTCAACTATTTTCTTCTGCCTCCTTTTCCTTGTAGTTACTCAAGCAATCTTTCACGCTGAAAAGATACAAGACATTGTGCCCTTGGCTGCTAATGCAGTACTGATTCTTGGACAGGGTATGTCAATCCTATTCCTATTCAGTTCTTCCTACCTGTAATAGGAGAATGAGACTGCATAATCAACATATATCTGCTATTATAGCTGTGCACTTTTCAGGCTTTAAAGACAGAGAGGTCAAATAATTGATGTAGGTTTAGGTTCTAACAGAGTTTCTGTTTAATGTTTAAAAATATATTTTTTTGAATTATTATCCCAAGTGAATTAACTTTTTTAGAACTTTATGGTAGGTATTTGTAGATACATGTTTTGACTAAATAATAATACTTGTTTTCGTCTCTTTTTACTTTTTTTTCCCTTTTACAAACAGGAAATTTCACCTCAATTAGTTTTAGATAAAAATCTTAACTTGGAGCATTTCAATGAAAAAATCGCACTCACCAATCTACTTTACCTGATTTATGTTCTATGAAGTGTTGATTATTCATATTTCATATACATGAGATTTTCTTGGTATTACTCTGATTCTGGTATCCCACTGATGGTTGTGGTTTCTATAATCCAATTTTGAATAATAACATTTCTAGTTTTATTTATTTAATTATTTTTTCTTAATTTCATCTTCACCGTTTTTGGTTTATTCATAGATAGAATGCTAGTTCACTTACTGTAGTTATTGGTACTGTAAGTCTCTTATGGAATGTCATATTGTAAGTTAATCATCTTGCATTGCTTGTCTTGTTTTGGCCTTTGACTTGTGAACAGAGTTTGGCAGTTTGCCACATGAAATAACGTGTTATCTGATCATCTTTCTTATTTTGTGACAAATAATTTTGATTTCTTTTTTCAGGTAGTGTGTTTGCTTATGCAATTTCCTGAGTTTGCTCGAAATTCCTGTTTT
Source organism: Stenogyne calaminthoides (assembly GCA_037126765.1). Lineage (NCBI taxonomy): Eukaryota > Viridiplantae > Streptophyta > Magnoliopsida > Lamiales > Lamiaceae > Stenogyne > Stenogyne calaminthoides. The sequence goes on from JBBCBC010000002.1 coordinate 18,701,621, forward strand.
GAAATTGGTAAGTTTGTGGCATGTTAGAACTTCTGTTGTTCCTTTAGGGTAGTAGTTATTTACTCTGCTCTAGCTGTTGGTCTCTTTTTGTAGGATTTATTTTGTTCTGGAACTAGAATGGTCCAAGCCACTTCAATTGGTTCATGCACAATTTCTCTGTTTGAAATGGGTAAGTTTTCTTTCCGTCAAGTATATATTTTCTTTTTCTGAACTGTTAGGTGTTCATTTACCATCACATACGGATGAGCTGGGTAGGTGTGAAATTATTAGGTGATAAATATAATTACAAGTAAATATCATGCCTACTTTATGTGATTAATTGAAGGATATAATAGCTTTCCATGCTGTAAGCATGTTGATGTGTTAATTTGGTTGAAGTAATATTACATGCCCCTCATCACAAATTCTTCTGCTATTTTCCTCTTTCTTTACTTCTTTATTTTTCCATTTTCCTCGTTTTTTTCTTCCATGAATTCCCCCACTCATTTTTTGTTGGTTTTATGTGGCACAGACTCTCTTCTTTCTACCATCCCTTTCTCTTTCTCAGTTTCTGTCTATTATTCTTTCTCTGTTTTTCCCCTTATGTGCGCCTCATTCTCTCCTTGCTTAGCCATCTCATCAATCAATGCTATCACCACAACTGAGCACCACCAGTCTTCTTTACTGTTTGTTCATTTCTTTTTCCGTTCTTCCTTTTTTACTCTTTACTTTATTTAAATTATTTTTATCCAATACACCGCTCAGGCACTGGAAAAAATTGCATTTTGTATAGTGGGGAGAAGAGAGAGCTTAGTCTTGGGATGTGGAAGAAGTTAGGGTGTGTGTATGCAGGAAAAATATATGCAATTGGATTGAATGCAACATCAATTGTTAGGGTTTATTATTGTTAGAATAATGTATAGATGGGCCTTTAGTGGGCCTTTATTAGAGGGCATTCTCACTTGTATATGTATGTACTCTTGTCTTAGTTCAATATACATGAAAATTCTCCCACAACATGTTTTCCACATATCATTTAACATGGCATTAGAGCATGGTTCCAGATTTTGAAAATTAGGGCTTCAATTTTAGAAAATTAGTGTTTGGGCACAAATTTGGGGTTTCATCATTTCCACTCAGATCCGACAGACACTGCCCACATGGGGAGGTGCACCATCTCCTGGCGACCCATCGCCTGAAGTCTAGCGGCTGGCGGCCGCGTGTGGAGGTCTCATGCGCCAATGAAAATTTTTTCGCCCCTTCGCTGCGGCAGCGCGTGTGGGTGCGTCTCTTGGTGTGTGATCCATTATGAGTGAGGAGAAAAAGTGTATTGATGCTATGCCCGTGATGGCAAAAATCACGGAGCATAAACTTGTTCCTACGAATTATTTGGATTGTCATCAGACTATTAAGCTATATTTGTTGAGTGTGTCCACGAACGGTCATTTGACTGACGACCAATGATCACAATATCATCCATATACACAACCATCAAGATAATACCACCCTCAAGACGCATGTGAAAAACAAAGTCATTAGATTTACTTTGCTTCATACCAAACTTCTCAACAGCACGAGTAATAGTACCAAACCATGCACGAGGACTCTGTTTCAAACGTTACAAATAGGCATGCTAAAAAAAAATCGGAACCGGCGGTTCGAACCGGAACCTCCGGTTCCACTTGTTCGATTAGGAACCAACCAAAAAAAAGAAGATACGGTTCGGTTCCGGTTCCATCATTTTCGAGTTTTTTTTTTTTTTTTTTTTTTGTATTTTGTATTTTATAATAGTTCATTCAATTATTTCTAAGTGTATTTCTTAGAATGTTAGAATTCAAGATACTTAGTTCATACTTAATACTTCAATAATTCAATTAATTCAAAATTATTGTTAGTTTTTATTTATTCAAGTTTCCATCTTCATTTTATTTATTCAAGTTTATCATCCTTCTATAAATTCCCACACATCAAACTCAAAAAACTCATACAATTTTCATTAATTTCTTCTCTTCTCTTGACTTGACTTAAGCAAAAAATGGCTTCTTCTTCATCAACAATAACTTCCGATGAACACTCCACCACCACCACCACCACAACCACCACCAACACCTACTAATATTCCGATTCCACAACATATTCTTCAATCTTCTATTTACGGTTCACTATAGAATCAATTCAAATATGCCAAATGGCTATGGGGTAAATCCTAACGAAATAAAACTTCATTGTAATCATTGTAACAAAGTTTATCCTTTTCGTCGTGGAGGAGGATATGGAGCTTTGGTTAAACATATACAATCAAAGCATACAATCAAAGCATCCGAGACGGGAGTCAATTTGACTTGGAAAATTGGAAATGGTCCAAATGGTGATGAAATATAATTCTACTAGACTAGTCTTACTAATTTACCATTGTTGCTTGCATTTTGGTATTGTACTAATGTTATTGTTATGTATATTTTTATGTTTTAACTTTTAATTATTGTAATGTAATCTTTAATTTAAATTCTCATATTAACAATATTACAATAATTAAATTTGTCATCTATATTCGTTCAAATTTTAGATCCAAAAAATCAAGTAAAAAAATAAGGAACAGGAATCGGCGGTTCAAAATCGGAACCGAAACTGCCTTGACCGCGGTGCGGTTCCGGTTCCAATTCCACCTCCAGAAATTTTGGAACCCGCCGGTTCGGAACCGTGAGCATCCCTGATTACAAAGACTTCTGAAGATAACATACCTTATGAGTCAACCCCTGAACAACAAAACTAGGTGGTTACTCCATATAAATCGTATCAACGAGATCACTATGGAGAAAGACATTCTTGATGTCCAACTGGTGAAAAGGTCAATGATTAGTAGATGTCATTGAAATCAAGAGCCTAATCGAGGTAAACTTGGCAACAGGAGAAAAGGTATCAAAATAGACAACACCATAAGTCTGAGCATAGCCCTTGGCAACAAGGCGAGCTTTCAATCGAGCCACAAAGGCAAATTTCATCAGGATTAACTTTGACAGTAATAACACTCCAGATCTGTTGATGAATGTCCTTGATTACCCTTCTTCCCACCATTCTTGGATTGTGGCTCCCGAACTCGGAAGAAGGTGCACGACTAAAAAGGACACTGTTAGGTGGAGAAGCTATGGCGGAGCTTGTGAGTTCAGTGTGAAGAATTCTGGTGTAAGCCTCTTCCAACGATGAAATTTGCGAACCAGAGATAATTTGTGACTCAACAGTCTCAAACTTAGATGGAAGACCGGCTAAGAAACTCATCACCAACATCTTCTCTCACTGAACAGTGATATCAGGGCTAAACGGATGCAACACATTAAGCTCTTCATAAGTTTTCTTAAACTCCATGAAATAATTTGTTATCGACCTATCTCCTTTGTCCGGTCTGTAAAATGCCTGACACATCATATATTTAGGAAATATTCTCTTTTTCCGAATATAAAAACTCAAGATATGACATAAGAACTTTAATAGTCCTCCAATGAGTAACCATCCCAATCACCTCACTACTGATGCAATTGCGCATCTCTAAAAACAAACGAGCATCCTCTCGTTGCCAAGGGAGTTTTGTGGCATCAGTGGGTGGATCATCAGTCAAATGACCGTCCATGGACATACTCAAACAAATATAGCTCAATAGTCCGACGTCAATCCAAATAATTCGTATGAACAAGCTTATGCTCCATGATTTTTGCCATCACGAGCATAACATCAATAGACTTTTTTTCTTCACTCATAATGTATTACACACCAAGAAAAAAAATTAAAATTCCAAAAAAAAAAGATAAGAGAATTTGTACCCAAAATTGAAATCACACCACTCGGATGTTGGCCCAAACAGGAACACCAACATAAAGAGCTCGACGGGGCGAGCTCAACGGAAGTCGCTGGAGAAAATTCCTGCTAGAAATGCGCCCTCACGCGCCGTCGATGCGAAACGGCCGAAATTTTTTTGCCGGTGTGTGTGGGCCACATGCGTGGCCGGCAGCGGTGAAACCTCCGGCGAAGGGTCGCCGAACGATGGCGGTGTCGACCGGTGGTGAGCGGAAAACGTGAAACCCCAAATTCTTGCTTAAACCCTAGTTTCTTCAAACCCTAATTTCATATATTAAATAGCCCTAATTTTCAAAATCTGGAACCATGCTCTAATACCATGTTAAATGATATGTGGAAAACATATTGTGAGAGAATTTTCATGTGTATTGAACTAAGATAAATATACAATGGTAAAAGTCCATCTATATATACATTATTCTAACAATGGTAAAGAGATTGCATCTTTGAAAGCTTTCCTTCCTATTCAATTTACTATTAAGGATTTGGGGACACTTAAGTATTTTCTCGGTGTTGATGTGAGTAGGAGTAAGAAGGGAATTTTCCTGTCTCAATGAAAGTATGTGCTCGATTTACTTTCTAAAGTAGGAAAATTGGGAGCTAAACCATGTAGCTCTCCAATGGTTCCCAATTTGCGGCTTACAAAAGAGGATGTGTTATTTGATGATCCCGGAAGATACAGAAGATTGGTTGGAAAGCTGAATTATCAGGCTCCATTTGGATAGGGTGGATTTGAAATGAATGGATCTGAAAAATAATATAGGTAAAAATGAATAAATTTCAAATCATGAATTGTCAAAAGATGAGAGAGATGGGAAGAAAGTGAAGGGGGGGAGGGAGGGAGGGAGGGAGAGGAGGTGATTTCAATTGACTAGGTTTTGATGAGGATTTGAACTTCCTCCATTTTAAACTACTCTCAAATTTAAGTATTTGCAAATCAATTGGTGAGATGATGTGTGTGTGAAATCCATGGATTTCAAATCCATTCATCCAAATGGAGCCTTAGGGTGACACGTCCAGATATTGCTAACCCCGTAAATGTAGTGAGTTAATATATGTCATCACCAACTATTGATCACTGGAAGGCAGTAGAGCAAATTGTGTGTTATTTGAAAGGAGCCCCTTGACGTGGAATTGTGTATAGTGACCATGGTCACGAGAAGGTTGAATGTTTTTCTGATGCTAAATGGGCATGGTCAAAGGAAGATCGAAGGTCTTCTTCAAGATATTGTGTTTTCTTTGGTGGAAATTTGATTCTTGGCAAAGTAAGAAACAAAAAGTAGTCTCACTTTCGAGTGCAGAGTCTGAATATAGAGTTATGACCAAAGTGGTGTGTGAGATAGTATGGGTATATGAGTTTCTAAATGAAGTGGGTTTGAAGATCTCAATACCAGCCAAACTGTGGTGTGATAATCAACCTGCGCTTCACATTGCCTCTATTCCGGTTTTCCACGAACGGACAAAACACATTGAGATTGACCGTCACTTTGTTCGTGAGAAGATTCAACATGGCCTAATTTCGATAGGTTATATGAGGATCGAAGACCAACTAGGAGACATCTTCACTAAGACTCTTAATGGGGTTAGGACTATCATGGTAACAAGCTAGACATGATTAACATCTATGCTTCAGCTTGAGGGGGAGTGTTAGAATAATGTATAAATGGACCTTTATTAGAAGGGCCTTCTCACTTGTATATATATGTACTCTTGTCTTAGTTTAATATACATGCAAATTCTCCCACAATATGTTTTCCACATATCATTTAACAATTATTAATTGAGAAAAATTAAATTTTTTTTTTTTTTTCCCATTTTCATTCATATTTTCGTGGATTTTTATTATATTCAATTTTTCCATTTCATTGTTTTTATAATTTTTCTTTGGTTTCTCTGTATATGTGATCTTCTGTTGTAGGCGTGCAATTGATGTTATTGTTCTCTTGTCAAAGAACACCAGATATTCGCGGTAAGCATGATTTTAATTGTCTTCAAATTTTAATGAACTTGTAAATGTGATTATTATTGTTGAATACTTTGACACTTGCACGAGAATTCACATGACTTATGTATTGCATTTAGTATAGTAATCTAAAATAACACCAACTTTCTTTGTGTAATTTGTCCGAGTGTATTCCTCAGGCTCCTAACTTGTAATTGTGTGTGAAAGCTTATTTCTTTTGGATGCTAATTTAATTTTGTAAACAATTAGTACTGTTTCATTTTGGTGTGACTAGCCATGGCTGTTACCTCAATGGTGAATTTTGGAGCTCTTTATTGGTGCAATTGTTATCAAGGTTGGAAATTTTTCGGTTTTCAAACCCTCATCCTGTTATTACGACTGAACCTCGATCTTGCTTATTGGTTAACATCTACAACATTCTTTATCTGCATGCTCTCAATGGATACCTAATACTTTTGATAACTGATATGCACGCACATAGTCATGGTATTTTTGTCGGTTATTTTTTAATAATGCATCACTTTTGCTTCATGTTTATGCTGTTCAGGAGTTTGATCAGCAGTATTGGTGCGAAAGATAGTTTGACAGTGTGAATGGCGTCGGTGGATATGATAAGTGAGCCATTGGAAGCCTATCAGTGGGACGGCGCTTTTTGCACGAGGTTTACACACCATCAGTGAAGCGTACATCCAATACGAAGCTGTGTGGAGAATATGAATGAAAGACTTTGAAGCAAAGTGTAAAGAGACTTTATTTGTTTCTGGAGTAGTTGGCTAAGATGATGGTTGAGGGTTATTATGATGCTCCGATCCCCCTATCTTATTTCATGTTCACCTCATTTGTTCTTCATCACTGTATCTAATAATTATTTGGCATTCTGATTAATAAGATAATTATTTGTTCTTTTTTGTATCTAATTTATCACTAGTTAGCTACTTAAGCCTGCTTCTACTATAGATTATAGATTGACCAATAATTCACATTTTCCTTGCCCTTTCTTCACTTTTTGTTTGTTTGTATAATACTAATATTTTTAATTTCTTCAATCCAAACTTGGATTTCATGATAAAGTAATTTCATTTTGATTAGTGGTTCTCTAAACCGATTAGTTTGGAACCAATCAAAATAATATTTAGGGCCCGATTGGTAGTCATGGAAAATTTTACAATATTAATATTTAGATTAATTTAATGAGATGAACTCCTATAAAATTGATTGGTAATCAACATTAAAGTGGATGTAAAATATTGTAAGTTGATTGGTAAGAAGTATTAAAAGTGAATAAAATAAAATAAAAAATTGAAAACATTAACAAATTACTACTTTATCCTCATCTTCTTCACCATATTGAATCATCAAATCATTGGAAACATATTCTGCCCCCAAATTACAACCATAATTTTAGCTAAACCTCAAACTGTATCCTTTTAAGGAAAGAATTAAGCCAAGAAATCAGGAATATGGTCAACCAAATCTTTCACAATGCGAATCTGAAATCTCTAATCTCAGTTCCTCAGTCTAGTTACATATCCTCTTTCTGTATCTATACATCCCGAAAAAAATTCAGATCGCACCAAATTACAACTACGAGAAAAGGGGTAATCAATCCTATACCCCAAATTCACCAAATTACAACTAGAAAGGGGGTAATCAATCCTATACCCCAATTAAAAAAAAATCACTAAATTACCTGATGAATTTGAGAACATCTCAGATCACACCGATTGTAACGTGTTTTTTGTTGTTTTTTGCTTCGAAACGGTGGAAATTTGACTGCGTCGGAAACGATGCGCTGCAAGTATACTGTAGAAGGAAAATTATGCTTCGAAACGGTGAAGAATTTGAAGAATTGAACGGAAAATTGAAGAATTAATGCTTCGAAATGGTGATTGGAAATGGTGCGCTGCAAGAATTGAACGGATTCGGTGCGCTGCAAGAATTATGCTTCGAAACGGAAAATTATACTTGGAAAATTTGAAGAATTGAACGGAAAAATTGAAGAATCCGACGGAAAACGTCTAGGGGTGGCGACCGACGAACTATGAGGACTTTTCAGGGAGAAGGAAGATGAAGGGAAGAAGGAAGATGAAGGGAAGAATTTTTCAGGGAGAAGGAAGATGAAGGGTAAAATTGGAATAAATGTTACTGTAGAAGTCCCTCTAAAATAATATCACCTCCGAGGTGGTATTATTTACATTGAAGTGAACTGTGATTCACCACATTAATAATAGCGGGTTGGCCGATAAAAGCCGGGTCGACCGATAAAAGCCAGGTCTGTCGGTTAGTTATATGGTGTGTTGGAATTTAGAGACACTTAAACACGTAATACATGCGCAGCGGAAATTAGAGTTCACCAACAACGAACAATTAATTGCATATAGATTACAATAATCATAACGAGAAATCTTACAGTAACTCGAGAGCAGATTTCTCAACTATGGTATCCACGTAATCTGAGACGGAATTTGATGGAAAATTCATATTCTAGATTTTATGGAGAGAACTTGAACAACCGTATTATGGATTCCCAAGAGCTCATATATATAGGAGAGACTTAGCTTAAATCTTAAGCTAACCTGATTGGGAAATAATATCCCTAATCTTTATTTAAATAAATCTCTAGGATTTATTTCCCACATATAAAATTTCTACGGATTTAAATGTCATATATGGAAATCTCTACGATTTATTTTCATATACATTAAATCCTACAATTATATTCCAAATATAATTATTGGGAATTCTTATTTAATTAAATCCAATTTAATTAAATATTAATAATAATTAATTCCAAATTAATCTATTATTAATTACTTCTCCATAAATTAAATATTAAATTCAATTTAACATTTAATCAACCAACTATAATCCGTAAAAGGGAACTACTTGTTGTGTGACCCATAGGCCCTCATATATCGAGCGATTAGTCAAACTAACGGTCTTAATTGAACCATAGACAATAAATCAGACATTCTCAATATATGAGGTACGTTGCGAGAAACGTGCAACTACATGTAACTGAAACATGGGCTATTACGATTTCCTCCTTTCATTCGCGAATACTCGATTAAGTCTTGAACATGATGAAGTGTCTATTCAAATAACTTAATCAAGTTATCTTCAATCACTAATTGATCATGTATGTCACACTTAGCCACAAAGTCTAAGTTGACGTGCATCGACCGATGACTTTGATTCAATTATGATGAGAAGATGAGTATTCTCTCTAAATCCACTTTGAGGAATGAATCTTATTCTTGACTCAACTACCACGCACATGTTGGGGAATAGGTTGCACAGATCTATTCGGGGTGAATATTTAAATACAAATTTAATTATTTAATTATTACTAGCATGAATTAATCCTATATTAATTCAAATAATAATTCAACAACATATCATGCATATAATTAATTCACGTAAATCCTACGCATGCAGAATTCTACGAGTTTACGTGAACGTACCTCTTGGGATGACAGTGATCTGGCTGATTAGACTAACCAAAAGAACTTCCCAAGTATTCCCTTAATCCTTGCTCGACAATCCGGTGGAAGGATACTCACGAACAACTAACAAAAGGAAAAAATAAACTTTGTTGCACCACTTTTGTGGATTTACTAATTTTTTCAGCACATGGAATTGTACACTACTCACAATTGTCGTTTTTCAAAAAAATACAATCTGTCGACGTTACAAAATATTTGATATTTTATCGACGCTGATATTTTTCCGAAAAACTAATTTTCGTGTGTTACTGGGAATGAACCATTCATCCCCTATTTATAGAGGCTAAAGTGGACGAAAATTTTGGCAAAATATGATGTGGGAAAATCTTTTCTTGATCTCCAAGAAATTTTGAATATATCTCCTATATTCTTTTTCCCATGATCATAATATTCCACAAAAATCCCACCTTATCTATTTGTTATGGAATTCAAAAATATTGGGGTCCAAGATTCCAAGATTTGGATCTTCTTGAATTTATGAGATATTCTTGTATTTCAAGAAATACATATCTTCCATAATATCTTTTCAAGAAAATCAAGAAAATCTTTCTTGCCCACTATATTTTCAAGATTTTCGAAATTATCATTATAGATAACCAAGTGGGAGATTTCTTGAATTTAATGAGATAATCTTGTATTCCAAGAATACATATCTTCATTCCATAACAAAATTCAAAGAAAATCTTTCTCCCATTATATCTATAAATTTCGAAATTTTAGTTAGAAAAATAAGCAACAATATTTATTTTATTTTAGTCACCTTTTTCAGTTATTGGACTATATGTTGGGCTACTCAGGGGGCCTTTAGGAGAATTAAGATTGGACCTTCTAATGGACCTTGAATATCTAATATTGAGCCACAATATAATTCAAGCCCATAAATATTAATTAATCCCACTACATAATTAATATTGCACTATCCATCTTAACCCATATTACAGTCAATATGGCTCCCGGTCATTATTTCCCATGTTTAAGATTATCTAGCCCATTAATTAATTCAAGTCACTGAATTAGCTTTCCATTAATTAATATCTTTTATCCTTGGTCAAGGAACGGTTCAACATTATTATCCATACCGGAAATTAATTCCACTTGCAAGATTTGGTATGATAAAACTTATGAACCTCCCAAGGGGGCAAATCGAACAAGCGTACTTGCACACGATTCTTCGTATTAAATCTTAGCAATCACATGTGACTAACAATATTGCCCAAGATAAAAAGTATTGAATCTCATTGATTCGCTACCCATGATAAGTCAAAGCAATAGTTACCAATCCCACGTGATCCTATTTAAGGGACGAAGATTAAGAAATAACGAACCACTGAGGTCTAATTCTTCCTTGTCCAGTTCTGAAGAATTTATCCTCCTGTAGGTCCTATTCAGTGCATCAGTCATGCACTAGTGTAATCTCTTGGTCAAGACAAGCCAACCCGAGCCTTATACTTCAACCTTTCACGATGGATTGTTCATTTCCATCTAGGTAGTGAATAACGTACTTTTAGTTACAAGGGACTATTAATTTAATCTTCTGTGATCTGGTATCACTAAATTAACTACAATGTAACATGTACGACTTATTGAACAGTTATGCAGTAAATATATGTAACATTCAATAATATTTAAAGCATCAGTGATAAACAATTTATTTCAGTAAATAAGTCTGAAAATTCAGTTTTGATTATAAAAAGTAAAAGCATAATTTCCAGTATAATCCCAACAATCTCCCACTTATACTCAAAATCTGCTTTTAAGTATACTACAACATGTCTCGTGTAGTCTGTGACATCTAATGTCACCTACACGAACCTAATAATTTCTCCCACTTATACTCAAAGCAGATTGGCAACGGTCTTGACACCCATTCCTTCCACACGTCTCTCGAATGTGTTCAGAGGCAGACCCTTTGTGAATGAATCTGCTAGGTTGTCCTTAGACGCTATCTTTGCCACATCTATATCTCCTCTCTTAACGATTTCTCGTATAAGATGTCTTTCCTTTAGTGTGCTTGTTTGACTCGTGGACTCTTGGTTCCCTTGAATTTGCAACTGCCCCTAGCAAATATTGCTAGACAAATTCGGAACTCCATCCAAGTCCACTAAGAAGGTCTAGAGCCAAATCGGTTCTTTCACTTCTTCACAAGCAGCTACTTACCCGATTTCCATGGTTGAGTCAGTGATGCATTTCTGCTTCACACTCGTTCATTTGATGGCTACACTTCCCAAATGAGACACACTAACTGAGGCAGATAGTTTCTGGAATCTAAGTCTGATTGGAAATCCGAGTCCGTGTAGCCGATGTGGATTGGAGTATCTGACTGATAAATCAACATTCTATCCCGAGTTTTTTTCAGATACTTCAGAATGTTTTTAGCTGTCGTCCAATGCGCTTTCCCTGGGTTAGTTTTATATCTTGCTACCATGCCTACGGTAAAGCAGATATCCAGTCTCGTACACAACATTGCATACATAAGGTTTCCGACAGCCGAAGCACAAGGAATGCCTTTCATGTCATCTATCTCCTTTTGCGTTGGATAGATGGATTCCAAGTCTGAAAGGTACGAATCCTTTCTTGGAATCTTGCATGCTGAAGCGTTTCAAGACAGTGTCTATGTATGAAGCTTGCGATAAGCCGATCATCCTTTTCTTGCGATCTCAAGTGATCTTGATCCCAAGGATGTGTCCGGCTTCCCCTAAGTCCTTCATATCAAACTGTTTTGAAAGCCACGCCCTTACATCTGATAACACCTTCCCATCGTTCCCGATGATCAAAATGTCGTCTACGTATAGTACTAAGAATACCAATGCAGTTCCGACACGCTTCTTATACACACAACTTTCCAACTCGTTTTGATCGAACCCATAAGACTTTATAACATGATCAAAATATTGGTTCCAAGCTCTGGATGCCTGTTTGAGTCCGTAAATGGACCTCTTGAGCTTACAAACTAGGTGTTCTTGGCTTGTTTCAATGAAAGGGTTGTTGCATATAGATCTCTTCATCAAGACTTCCGTTAAGGAAAGCTGTCTTGACATCCATTTGCCAGATTTCAAAGTCGAAATGCGCAGCAATCGATAAGAGAATACGGATGGACTTAAGCATGGCTAAGGGCGAAAAAGTTTCCTCATAATCGATCCCTTCTTTCTGAGTATAACCTTTCGCCACTAGTCTTGCTTTAAAGGTTTCAACCTTCCCGTCAGGTCTTTTCCTCTTATATACCCACTTGCATCCAATGGGTTTGACCCCATTAAGTGGTTCGACTAGCTCCCACATTCTATTATGAAATATAGAACCCATTTCGGCTTTCATTGTTGTTTGCCAAGAATCTGCATCCTTATCTTGGAGTGCCTCGTCATATGTCCATGGGTCTGATTTGTCTTGTCCGGGAATCAAATCCGAGGACTCTGCTATTCCCATCAATCTCTCGGGCTGTCTAACAACCCTCCTACTACGACGAGGCTCCGGTTGTGAAAGAATATCGTTTGGTATATCATCTAGTACAGTTGGCACTGAGGTTTGCCCTCTAAGCTAATTTAAGGTAATCTCACTTCTGGGTTTTCTTTAGTTCATATAGTCTTCTTCCAAAAATCTAAAGTGGGTGCTGATGACCACCTTTTGATCTTCGGGACCATAGAACATACACCCTTTTGTTCCCTCTGGGTATCCTACAAACAACCTTAATTCTGATCGAGGATCCAATTTATCGGCTTCCTTGTCCAACACGTAGGCCGGACACCCCCAAATTCTCATGTGTCTCATACTAGGCTTGCGCCCGGTCCACAATTCTTTGAGAGTTTTGGGAACCGATTTGGATGGCACCAAGTTGAGAATGTAAGCCATTTTTTCAAGGCATTACCCCGTAACGACTTGGGAAGATCCACATAA